>VMBQ01006045.1:0-19825 GCA_007657795.1 Dreissena rostriformis | reverse complement strand
GAGCTGCACATTTTGAGTGGTGAAAGGTCAAGGTCATCCTTCAAGGTCAAAGGTCAAATATATGGGTCAAAATCATAACGTTTGCAATATTGAAGATAGCAACTTGATATTTGGCATGCATGTGTATCTCATGGAGCTGCACATTTTTAGTGGTGAAAGGTCAAGGTAATCCTTCAAGGTCAAAAGTCAAAAAAATAATAAAAAAATCTTTTTTTCATGTGTTTCTCATGCACCTGCACATTTTGATTGGTGAAAAGGTCATGGTCATCCTTCAAGGTCAAAAAGACAAAATCCAAGCACCCACAGCCGAGCGTTGGCACCCGCTATGCGGTGCTCTTGTTTTATGTAAGGTACTAGGGTCAATAGGAATCATCTAAGCAATGTTAACGGTTCGTCAAAACATTTTGTGTTAATTGACACCATCTGCGTACAATGACATAATTTATTCATGAAACAACTCAAGACATTTGGAAATGAATGGAATTAATAATCCTTAAATAAGAAATTCTTAAAGTAAATAGAGACAAGTGAATTTTTTAAAATGTAGTACATGTATATTCTCTACTTCCAGCACCAGTGACCCTTATTGTACAGACAAAGTAGACGAGGTGTTCGCAGAACTAATAGCCGACGAAAATGATGGTAAAAAATTGCTATGATATTAACTAATTTATTTTCAGCTTTAGCAGAGCTAGAAATTAGCACTAGCAAACTCCCATAATGTGTGTGTGTAATTTACGATTTGGGAGTAATTTTTCTCTGTTGCTAAAAATATGCAAGTAACATACATTTATGAAGGTAACAAAAAAACATCTTCTTGCGTAATAACCTTACTGTTATGAAATGTGTATTATTTTGTCATCAATTTCTAATTTTAAAAATCAATAAGATCATTGCACAAGCATGGTCATTGACTATTACACATGTGACATTGAGAATAGTGAAAGCCTAACATCATAAATAATCTATTATCTCTTTGGTCTCTGAAATCTGTGTCCGTCAAAACAAACATTGAATTCAAGTTACAGTTTTATTAGTTATTTGAGAACAATATTCCTGAACCACAAAAACAACTTTGACAACTTTTGTGTTCATGCCTGTAAACTCTTCAAAATTAACAAAGAGGCGCATTAAATTGATTTGGATATTACAGAAATTTATGATTTTTTGCAAGAAGTTTATTTTTGCAAGTTGGAACTATAAGTCACTCGCAAACATTTGAAAAAGATGAAACCATACATACCCCACGTGCTTAAGCGTCCAATCGTCACGGATGCATGATTTTATCGTGAGCTTGCTCATAATGTAGTCAAATGATCACATGATAAATTAATATTCAAAATATTTACTAATAACTGCGATATTCAAGTTTGAAAAATGTTGTGTTAGAAAAGTCTCCAAGTGTAATGCAGTTACTATTAACCCTTTGCATGCTGGGAAATTTGTCGTCTGCTAAAATGTCGTCTGCTGAATTTCTAAAATTAGCATTTTCTTCGTTTTTGTTTCAAAGAATACTATCAGAATAGCAAACAGTTTGGATCCTGATGAGACGCCACGTTCTGTGGCGTCTCATCTGGATCCAAACTGTTTGCAAAGGCCTTTAAAATTCGGTTCCAGCACTGAAAGAGTTAACCTTACACTAGTCTTTTACAGCATGGATGCTAATCAACATGCATTTAACTCATTAACGATGTTTTATCTTTACAGTCATTCATTCCAAAACTCTGGAAGTGTTAGGCCGTAATGTTCGTCTTCCAAAAACATGTGGGAGAGTCCTGGATGCAACATTTGACAGTCTCTGCGCTCAGGTATACAGGTGTCGGATGTTGTGCATTCGACATGATCATAAATTGTACAACTGTGCAATAATTGACTTGAATCCCATGTAAGCATATACAAACAAACAACTGTTTTACGAGTGTGTGATTAAATGTGTCATTTGCTACGCAAAAACAAGGGTGTGGTAGATTATCAGTCACAAACATTTACCTTGTGAACACTATTGACCACATTTTTGGACCGATCTTAAAGAAACTTGGCTAGCATTAATGTACCAATATCCTAAGTGGTCAAACACTAAGTCAAAAGTATTACTGAAGGTCTCAGGTCATACTTAAGGTCGTTCTGGGAAAACCTTTTTCAAGCCCAATTTGAGTGTTCTAATTTCATGTGGGTTCCTGGTTAATCAGTAATTGCAATTCTCTGTACTGACTGTTAGTCTTGTTTTGATGAACAGTTCAATTGGGCAGCCAGGAGGGGGGTGCGGGGGTAGAAGAATAAAAAAGGAGCAGCGTGCAGCACCCTTCGGTTTTGCTCCAGATCTTTCCAATGTCTGTATCGTTTCAGCCTGTAGGGGCAGTGGATTACCTAGAGATCAGCCGACACTTCGATGCCGTGATACTGCGTGATATACCCAAGATGACCTTGCGCCACAAATCTGAAGCCAAGCGCTTTATTTTGTTAGTGGATACTTTTTACGACAACAAGGTAAACTTTTAATTTAATTGAGGTTATATTTGTATACTAGAAGCAGTCCTTTTTGTATGATAACAATTATTTATACATTGATATGTGTCACAAAATATTTCTTGATATAGCATGCCCGTCATTGAATTGTCTTGAGACCACAACTTTCTATGTATCTTTGTTTGGGATATTGGTGAAGCTTTAGCTGCTTTTTCTTGAAAATGACTTGCTAAGTTTTTGACTTCAACTTTGTACATTTGCACAGTGAAGCCACGTTGCTTTGTTTACAATTGTATGACCTATGTTTGTATCATTTTGTAAAAGCATTGTCTTTGAATTTTATTCTTGATGTTAATTTAAGATGCGCCTTGAAACTGGAGCTCTTTACTTACCATATTGACCGTTTTTTTCATGCAATGATATGCATGGAACTGCATTTGTGTTATGTCTTTATAGTGGGTCTGCAGAAAACTATTTAGGCTTCTCCCTGACTTAATGGTTAGGCTGCTTGCCTTTGGGTTGGCATGTCAAAGGTTCGAGTCTGGCACTGATTGTCCCTTTTTGTCCAGTTGCCTTCCCTGCAGCTATACAAACCAACGGGTACCGATTGAGTGTCTGCCAAACGCCAGGCATATATGATAGCCTTTGGAATCTGGGGAAAAGATGTTAATCAGAGAAAGTATCTCAATGGTTTAAAAATAATATTGGCCTTTAATAACAATCAGTGACACTGATAAATTACCACTCTACTCTTGTTCAAGGTTCGTCTGGTGTGCTCGGCTGCTGAAACTCCCAGTCGTCTGTTCACTCGAGGACACGAAACATTGAGACAGGAAGACAGCAACAGAATCCTCATGGATGACCTGGGATTGAAAGCTGTGAGTGTTGTTGACTTTGCATTCTAAAGCTGAATAGTGGTTGCTTTTGCAAAGTCAACTTATAAGTTGGGGAGGAAGAATAAGTCAAAATATTGCCGACGCTTGTTTTCGAACCTGGTTTGATTGATGATATGTATATAATGATATGCTACCTATATCATGATTTTGTGTCTTAAGAAATACATGTAAACTAGAATTCAATTAAAAATTGTTTACTTTATGATTAGTGGAATAGATACGCTATTGCTTAGCTAACTATACTTCACTCAGTTAGAAGTGTATTCATTAAGTAGTATTGACCACTGAACTAAATGTATAAATAATAATTTGCCAACCTTTTCCATCATTAACAAGACCCTGCTGGCAAGACTGCAGTCTTCAAAATTAGCACACGCCCGATCGCCCCTGGCGAATAAAATTACTGCCGGGCACATAAGAAAATTCATGTTTGTGGCCCGCCAGGCATGTAAATTATTGAAGCAAATTGACATTTTATCAAAAAAATTGTATTTTGTTTTTGATATTTGCAAATCTATTTTTCAATTTTGCGAACAAACACCTTGCCGGATGTTGTAAAGCAATGAAATTAGATTGGTTTAACAACACGCACTTGCTTGCGCACGTCATCGTTATTGTTTTTGACCGATGCCTTTTGGTCACATTCGGTTCTTATCGATGGTTTCTCTAGAAATTAATGGAGTAGATGCTTTTTGAATCGATTATATTTATCACGTAATATGCATCCGTTGTAAATGTCAACAAATGTCAATGTCAACATAGAGTAATGCAGTACCTAAGGTATGTTGATGGGGCAAGGCCTGGTAAAGCACTTCCAAAATAGAAAATTGACAATGATTAAGAGAAAAAGGAAGCCAAGAAACGGTACGAGGACACCAGAGAACGCTCTTTTCAAGAGCACTGGTGTAACGATCTACCGTTTTTATTCTAGTGACCGATTAGATGTAATTGTTTTCACTACTATTGAAACAAATGTTCTGCTTTACTATGTGTAGCATTTAAGTGCTAAAATGTTGTGATTTGTTATATTTTTGGTTAAAAAAGTTTGGGCATGTAAAAAATATGTTGGGCATGTAAAAATTCTTAAGTAACTCGCCCGACTGGCATGTAACTTTTCAAAGCTAATTTCAAAGACTGTTAGACTGCATTGAAAGGTTTATACTGCCTACCATTTCAGAGCTCAGACGATTCCAACACGAGTATATTTACGGGTGAAGAGGAGCTGTTTGCATTCGAGAGGACGATTTCTCGGCTTACTGAAATGCAGACGGAGACATTTTGGAACAGCCGAGCACAGCTTGGCATTTCTTGATGATGGTTGAAATCTAGGCCACTTAGATTTAAAAACTGATATTTGTTTTGACCTCTTATATTTAAAGTGATTGTTAGTTTGTTGTTGTTTTAAATTCATTCAAGACGTTATTGATGATGCAGCATATTTTTATGGTTAGTTAGAAGAAACATGTATGTATATAAATGAAATATTATTATTTTATGAATGTATGATTTTTCATTAAAAAATATTTTCATATTTGAAGACTGCTTTATGTTTGCTAAAAGGGACTTCATCACAAATTTTGATAGTTATGAAAAAATGCCATTTATGCATTTATTGACAAAACAGAAATATTTGGAATAATCACAAATAATTATAATAGCAAGAAAACAGTTACATTAAAAATGTACCTTTCAGGAATAACAGAGCAGAAATCTTAACATGAAACCACTGGGTTGTTCATGCTTTCAAACTTAAGATAACAACTTAAACGCTATGTGAGTAATACACGTACTTTCTGAATTACCAATACAGAGTTTTTTTATTTTTATTTTTTTCCAATTTAGATTGATGACTATACATAAGTGAAAGGACATTGTCAATAATTTCTTTGTCAGGAGTTTTATGATATGGGTGAATACATGTTTGCAATATTCTTTATTCAATTTCTAACGAAATCTCCCAGGATTAATCAGTATCAAACCTGATGTAGGTAATTGACATTTTCATTGAGGCGTATATCTTAGGAAGTTATGGTCCGTTTTTCCCCCTAAGAGACACATTTCACCATTTCCCTTGTTCGGATTTTGCCAGAGTTATTATCCTTTGGAAAATTTCCCTAAAAAACGTCTTCTGCGGTTGTTTTTTTGTAACCTTCTGTTGGATTTTTGCAAAACCATACCTTACTGAGTTATTATGGTACATGGAGGAGACCTTTTGCTCAGCTATGTTGATCGGAAACATCAACTCAGCATAATGCTCACGCTTGATTCTTACTATATTTTGTTGGCGCGAGTGTTTTAAAATATTTCATGAAAAGTCATCTGTTATTTATTAGGATATTCTATATATCAAAAATAATCAATAATATAATAAATGAAGATACAAATAAAATATTCATGCAAAAAGGTCAGTGTCAGCCTGTTATGTTAGTTTTGGTGGGCTTTACCAGTTATTGAATGTTGTTTTTTAGAAGATGCTCTTGTTGTTAATGTTTACTGGTAATGTTATTGAAATCATTTTCTGTCTGTTCTGTTTGTGTCGTTCCTGGCAGCTTAATGTATCTATGCAATTTACCTTCTTTAATTTTAATTATAATATCATGTTTTTATTTCCTTTAAGTTTTTACTGCCTTTGTGATATTATATTACTTGAAGTTTGTCCCTTTTATTGAGATATTGTTTTTAGCTGACATTTTACGCATTTATGTGTTTTTATTTAGAATTAGTTGTTACGGTTTATCAAAATTGTATGCTGGAAGTATTTTTTTGTTATTTAATTGATGCAGTGCCAGTTTAGAGAATGTTTTATTGTTTCAGTCATTTATCAAATACTAAGTTATACCAAACTACCAAATAAATGGTTTAAAAACACAATAATGATTTTATGCACCAACTTTTCAAAGATCGAGACTTCGGACTTAAAATTGTTTGCGACCTGCTCGGGTGGAAAACAGGTAGCATTCAATTGAAATATAAAAGTATTTGTGTATTTAACCATCATCATTAAAAAAACACATATATCAGCTTTGCTCTGGGAAAACTGGGTTTAATGTAAGTGCATTAAGTGTCGTCCTAGATTACCCTGTGCAGTCCACACAGGCTTATCAGGGATGAAACTCCGCTTTTATGTAATGTTTAGTGTAAAGTACATCTCTTCTAAATGAAAATCCAGTCTTGTCTAGACTGCATTGGCTCATCCGGGACGACACTACGCACATGCATTAAGCCAAGTTTTCCCAGAACGTTGCTCAAATGTATTGCAAACTTTGCACATCCTTGTCAGAAAATGTCTCCCCTATTGAGGGTCGTGTCAGATTGAAGAACTTCTTGTTTATACTCAAAATTCACTAGTATTCCATTTTATCACCGAGTCTGCATCAATTGTTACAAACATTGTTCCAAATAATATCTAGGCCAAGTTTGAAACATTGTTATAACCTGGTCACTAGTTTACTGTCATTTCAATATTATTTTCAAGTTCTTTACAGCAATAACTCAGGTGAGCGGCATTTTGGCCATTGTGTGTTTGAGTTTTTGTGACAATTCCTTAATCTCAAGAGTCGCTTATGAAATCGTTATGGTTATAAAGGGACCTATTCACAGATTTTGGCAGTAATCCTTTACTGGGCTCTAACCACTTACCCTTTGAGTAAAAGTCTTGCACTTAAACCACTCGGCCATCAGTGCTCATACAGTGAGTCGTGTATTTGATACAGTATATAAGCAATCCTCGTAATGTCACAAAATATAAAGATAACATCAGAACTCTCCAAATTATTCAATCCTTTTGCGTTTGTAACGCTTTATAGTTTTCAGATTTTTAAATCGTCAAAAGATGCATATAATGGATATTTTTAGAGCATGGTAAATGTTCAGTATTACTGTTTCCTCCCAAAAATCATAACTACAATGAAAATGTGCAAATCTGAAACATTTTTTTCAATATTGTCAATTTAACCAAAACATGAACAGGTCCTTTCAACACTATACAACACTATATAATGGACAATTTAGTAGATTAGTTGTACAATCTTTGCTTGTACTTTTATTGCAGTATGTATGTCAATGTTCACACCGACAATTCTACAGTAGATATGTGTTATTCTTTATATGCTCTAAGCAAGTTATTTCTATGTATTGTATTGGTGCTCTTTAGCAGGATGACTTAACATATTGACGTTGCCTGTTCCTGATGTTATGGTTTATGATTTAATTTACTCACAGATATTGTAATTAAGAAATGCTGTTATCATCTTTATTTAACATAGGCATTATAACTTGTTGCTTTTTCAGCGCATTGTTTAGTGTGTTGCCATTTCATCAACTTGTTAAGCTTGTTTCTGAATGTTGTTATTTGTTGCCAAGACAACATCCATAAATTACATGTGGATTACATGTACATTAATAATGAATATGGTTAAATCAGTATGCAGTGTTGTGTCTTTGTTAGAACTACCTCGGATAGATAATTTTAGAAAAGGTGTTCATTTTGAGTTATTGTGTTGTTGTTTTTTATGTCCCCCAGTCTATACTGGGGACATATTGTTTTTTCCCTGTCTGTTGGTTTGTAGGTTTGCACAAACTTTAACATTGGCCATAACTTTTGCAATATTGAAGATAGCAACTTGATATTTGGCATGCATGTGTATCTCATGGAGCTGCACATTTTGAGTGGTGAAAGGTCAAGGTCATCCTTCAAGGTCAAAGGTCAAATATATGGGTCAAAATCGCTCAAAAGGGGAAATAGTGTTTCACAAACACATCACTTGTTTATTTAAGCAATGCGCTATGTTTGAGTTGTATATGAACTTTAAGAATGAACATCGCTAATTAAAGGTAAACCACGTTTAAGCAATCATTATTCCGACCAGATTACACATTCTGCAATTACAATCATAATGTTCAATAAACAAAAACTTGCTTCCATTTAACACATGTGAATGCCAATATTTTCATACAAAATAAATATTGCAAAAGACATGGAACAACCATGTTCCGGAATCGTCCGTTCAAAGATTGCACCAAAGTCACTCGAAAATCGACCATTAACGTCATCGCATTTGCGCGCAAGGAAATAACAGAAGTTTGAGCACGAAACTGAAGTATCTGATGATGAAATGTATACCATATACAACAGTTGCGCACTCAATCATCGAAATGCCTTAGACTATCAGTAATCACAAGAGATTCTCGCCTTATCAAGTCAAGTGTCGAGAACAATTGCGTAAATGATCGCGTCCTTTAATTGATCAAAGGCAGTTTCTGCATGCGAGAGCTGTCATGATTGGAATGAGAACATCGAGGGCACTTCACGAGTGCCATATGGCGTCTATGTGAAACGTCTCCTCGTTAGATCGTTCATGAGTTGTTTAAAGGTGCATGGGAGGATTTTCGCAAAAAAAACTACGCTGTCCAGCTAGAACGTTCAGCGGTTGGCACATTTGTGGGTAAACTGTCCCCTCGTTAGAACACTAGATTGTTGTTTAAAGGGGAAATGTAAAAACTTTTTTTTTTTGAAACTCGAACAAGTAGTATTTGTGTAAGTTTTACATCGGATAATTAGAATATTTTCGTACGATGTTAAATAAGACATGACCCTGCACCGTAAGTGTTTACAAATGATGCGAATTATGGCCAAGTCTTGAAATAGCTCATTTCTGTGAAATCTGTTTCGGAAATAACTTTTTGCTACAGGCAACATCATTTTTATTAAATGTTATTTGAAGTGAAATTACTCAAAACACATCTGTGTTTTGTTTCCATATGCTCCTTATTTGCAAACATTGAACATCCGTGTTTGAATACAAACAAATACAGTAAAATAAAAGTTGCATCGATGGTCTCGTGACATAATTAGTTACACACATTGCACGCAATCAAACTACGTGTTTACTAAAACGTGATTTACTGATTATCGCAGTGTAATTTTGATTGTGATTGTGTTCCTTTAAACTAACAGCAATTGAAGACGCAAACATTTAACGTCACGATCTGTTTCTCTTATCTGTAGACCGAAATATCTTCAATAGTTCTTCCCATGCTTGTAATGCAGCATGATTATGTTACACAAGCTTGTTTTGCTATTAAGTCCGTTATTGGGAGTAATAACTAGTGCTCTCCGAATTAGAGATTTATTCGGATGCACGAGGATTCTGAGGATTTCTAATAGAATAATGTGCTAAAGAGCTTATCCGTAAATATCGCAAAAGCTGTGAAAACGTGAAACATGTATGCAATAAGTAGTAAACAATATATGAGTTGTTGAGTTCAAAACGAACGCGTGGTTTTATAACAACCGCACGCGTGATAAGTCGGAATACTGTATGATCCGATTTATAATCCGCAGAAATGGTGTTATTGACGATAGCAACAGAGACGTGATTTGGAGATAATTTTGTTGACGAAAACAACGCAGATTCTTGTCTATAAATAAAGAAGCGTCTGACGGACGTACGCATCTAATTGAGAATCCTATTCTCAAACAAAGTTGTTTATGTACATGGTTGCTGATGGATCACAAACTGGATGTTAAAAGCACAAGGAAATCTAATACTTTGTGTTTCAATATTGTAACTGTAAAGAAATTAAACATTACAAGGTGGAACATTCTAATGCATATCACGTGGACCCTATGCATGTCTTCTGCTGCATGTAAAGAGTGTTCGTTTGCTGAAGAGTAAGTAATAATTAACTCGATCTACCCAAGTGTTTGAACTTGTGCGCTTTTTCAGAAGATACACTAATCCTTTGCAAAGAAATCAGCTTAAGGACAACAATGAGAAACGAAACAGATTTCGCGGCAAACGAAACTATTACTTCGCAACAGGATTTCATGTCGATATGGATGAAAATAATAATATGCATTCTATTGTGTGTTACCATGTGTGTAGCAATCGTGGGAAATACAATCACGTGTGTAATGGTCTACCGGAAGAAGAATATGAGAACGGCTAAAAACCTTTTACTGACGAATATAGCGTTGTCGGACTTGGTCCTCTCTTGTATGGTGATGCCTTTTTTGATATTCAAAACAGTATTCCCGGAACGGTTGGTGGATTTGCGACTGTGCGTGTCCCTATCGATGATCAAAGACGTCTCAGTGGCGGTCTCCACTTTCACTTTGATGATTATAAGCGCTGACCGGTTCTTGATTGTTGTTCACAAGAAGGACAGGCTCACCGTGTCCATTTCCAAACTTTGCATCACCGGAACATGGGCCGTTGCAATCCTCTTCACTATGGTACAACTTGAGAGCAACAGTAGGGAGGCGATCTTGCACGATATACTGTTTTGTGATCAACACGCCCCGTCTTCAAGAATAGCGGTGATATATACGGTAACTTTTGTTACGCTGACTTTCATTCTTCCAATGGCCATGATGTTTTACCTTTTCGGCACCATTTTGAGAACCGTGCAGCTCATCTGCAAGAAGGTGCATATTCATACCGGAAGTAATCTTAATATCTCCGTCACGCAATACAGCAGCAAAATAGGACTTCCGCCTGTGGCCACGCGCTATAGATCAATGGGGGATTTTGAAGCCAAACGGAGAGCATTTGGGACGATATTTCTTTTGTTTATTACCTTGTTTATATGCTGGCTATCTTATATGACGGAGAGGATTGTCAGACACGCTGGAAGTCTTGAACATACTTCCGGTGATCTTATTGTCGAGCTGATTTTCATATCCATAGGCTTTATGAAAAGTGCTCTTTATCCGGTCATATTCTGCGCGCGCAATCGGCGCTTCCGCTCCGCATGTGGACGAATATGGACGATAAAACCATATCCGCTCACGAAATGTGTCGTCTTCAAGTCTAGAAAAATACGTCCGCGTAATCTGTACGTATATCCTGAATCCGTCGCCCATCTTTGACCTTGGCATCCGCAATGGCTTTATCCATTTTCCGAGCAGCCTGAAAGTATCTTACTCTCTAGAACAAATGTGCAAAATACAACGCGAGGCATAAAACGAAGGACTCAGGCGCGCAAAGAATGCATCCACTCGTCCATCTGCTGCAAATGCTAAAGGTCGTGTACGAGTAGTAGTAGTAGAACCCATTTTGCAAGTGGTTGGAAACGACCGTTTTTTGGGGTTGTGTTGTTTTTAAAACTATTTAATTTGCTGGCTCGGAATTGCCGGTCACCCATGGAACAAAAAGTGAAGAGTCGCATAATAACAACAACGTGCGGAGAACAAATTCAAGCTCTATTATACGCAGGAAACTGAAATGGGAAATGATTAACAATAGGAACTCCCCAATAGAAAAAAAACTGATGACACAACATCTCTTCTGCAACTGAGAATAACTACTTTTTACATAGGAATGGCAAATGAGAATTTACAATTGAACCAGCTAATATTTGCATTAATTTAAATTTGTACATGTTAATTGTGTCATTAACTCACATTAGAAGTTATGTATCAACCGTACAATATTAATTCATCGTCTGCAAGGCATATTTGTATTAAACTCTAAACCTTTACTAATCCGACTGTTTTGTGTTTTACCTGATATATTTCTGCATGTTGTTCCTGGTAAAAAAGTCCATAATGTTTCTAATTTCAGACCAACTGTTAAATAGCCTATCAAAAGCTCTAAACCCCATACGGCGATTGACATTTGATATAGATACATGTTTAAACCAATCACTATTCTTCGATTCAGTAACCTTTTGTCGATTGATTAAATCGTGAGTATTTATATAAGACGTCAATTTGTGCTTATGTATTGTGTGTAATATTGTGTCATATGTTGAATATGTCAACCGACAAAACATACACAAAATATATTTCATTAAGAACAAACAATTGGAACACAACTGTTTTTACATGAGTGGCATATTGACATACAACGTGCTAACATGAGTATTTTGTTGTGTTTTACATTTAAACGATAAGACATTTTAATAAAACCGCCAATCGCATATTTATAAATTGTTATAAACTTCAATTGGTAACATACGTTTAAACCTATTTATTTTAGCTCGATTGCATCGAAAGCCGTAGGTTCATATAAACGCTCTCGAGTCCGTTTCCTGGGACTTGAACCAGTACTTGGTGTCTTTGGGGGAGATCAAAGGAACGCTCCCAGTGGGGTTCGAACCTCCCAATCGCTAGGCGGACACCATATCCACTACGCCACGACGATGACATAGTCCAGACACAATTTGTTTACGTCTTCAGTGAGTCCTCATGCATGCGAAAACAATGATCTAATCAATCACCTTTTTCAATTAGAAATAAATGGTTTTTAACTGAATATGTGTATGCAATAAACTAATCGCCAGAGGATGTGATGCACGTGTCAAATAATAATGGTGAGCGAATTTGACATCATTATTTCAAATATATTCTGGAATCCAATACTAAAGCTGTTATAAGTTATCCCTAATCTGCCGATACTGCGTTAATTAGAATTATATTAGCACTACCGTAGTGGTGCTTATGCAATGTATAAATAGAATGAAAGGCAAATATATGTTCTGCGAAAAAATGTCCTTTAAATCTTCTTCTATGCGTCATTTTTAACATAAGTATGAGTTTTACACACAGCATTTTAGAGAAACGAACTCAATTTTTATCAACACGGCAATCATATTACATTGCTTGTTTGTTTACATAGGCAACCGGAGCAAGTGCGTATCTAACTAACACTAGTGACATCATAAGAGCCTTAACTGACTTTATAGACATTCGTTTCCAAATACAAATCAAAGCACATTTTAAAGAGCGTTATATTGTATTTAACCACAAAAATATGAATGAAATAAATCACTTCAATGTGAGGTTAATAAATGGGTTATAAACAAAATACAAATGCACTTAAATATTGTTCTATTTAAATATGTTATATAAGAAAATGAACATAGGAGTGTTTACCTTAAACGAATCATGAGAAGTTTTTAACCAAAGCAGACCAATGTATCCTTCTTTCCTATTGTTTCATCCAGTCCTATATATTCATCCACCCCTGTATATTGGAAATAAATTAGGATTTCTTATAAAATGTACGTCACTTATCTGTATTGGGGCAGTTCTGTCACAAACATCTTCTTTTGTTGTCTAAATAATGAGGGGAAATACATTTTGTGTAAAAACATGAAAAATTTAAAAGGATTTCTATGTAAATTGCTACACAGTTTGTAAAAACCAATGATATTGCACAATCTTAATTTCAAATAATGAACGGTTGTGTGTTTGCCAGGTAAGGAACGCTTCTAATGAAGTGTATCAAAATTGCTTGAAAATTCTGATGTTTTCTTATCAAAATGGAGACTGAACAGATGGATAGGAAAGATCTAACAAATTCATGGTTGCTAGGGTACCATCCTAAAATCTGCCTGTAACTACACACAATTATCATCTACTGACTTAAATTTATAAGGAAACGCATTAAACTTCAAGAACAATGGGTCATTCTTGTTTAAATTGTGTGCATTTATAATATATAATCTGTTAATGTGTTAAGTGGATGAATATACATGAAAAGAGGCTATATGAAAAGACCGTTTCGTCAATCAGCAAAAAAACGTCAAAACTGGTTTAAAAGATATAATTGAAACAACATGGCAAACCCACTTTGATTTGATTACAGATATTTTATTTTATTTCTAGAAATACAATGTTTACACATACACAACATTTTTACAAACAACTTTTTCTGTCTTGTATTTGAAAATGATATCAGTCAATCTCGAAAAAGTCCATCTAATAAAAAAGACGGATAATAAATTGTATTGGTGCATTGCTGTAAGCAATAAAACATCGTGAGCAATAAAACATGTTTTATATAGTATGAAATAACGTTAAGTGTAATTCATGTACTTTTTTTGCTTTAGTATAACGGTAATTAAGTTAAGACAAATATTGTTAAGTACCCTACTCACTTATATATGCTGAAAACAATTCATGGGCAGAGAGATTAACTTAGTGTTAGGAATGCATGTATGTCAATATATTAACAAAATGTTTGACCAGCAATTGTCTAGGGCTAATACCTTAAACAATTATTTAACTACCAATAACAAAAATTGTACTTGCGATACCTTCTTAAATATACAATATAGGTTAATATTTTTAATACAATGTTTTATATTTTAAAACGTTGGTGAAAAGCAAACTCGAATCAATCTGGAGTACTGATAATAATGCATTCATGTATGTGAGCAACAACATATGCTATACAATATTGAACATTAAAATAATATATAAAGAATTACTTATTACACATGAAAGCAGCATACAGTACACATAAAAAAGGTTTAAAGCGTCCAATTACATGCATTTGTTCATAAACATTCTGTATTTTGATATTCATTTTATATAGTTTATGCTTTATTAAAACTAGAGCTTTGTCACTGACGTGACGTATACCCCCACATGCTGCATTGACACAGAATATTTTGCATGCTGTCTCACAAAACAAGAGAAGCTTATTTATGGCAATTTTTAAGAATTATTATGCCATTATCATTTATGGCCATTTTGACCTTTGAAATCTTGAATTCTTTGGCATGATACGCCATCCAATGCCTGTGAACAAAATTAATGTGGAGAGTAATATTAAAATCTCACAATGAATGACATAGTTATGGCCCAGACAAGCTTATTTATGGCCATTTTTGACCTTTGAACTCAAAGTGTGACCTTGACCTTGGAGATATCGACGTAATTTTATCGCGCAACACACCGTCCAATAATGGTTAACAAATGTGCCAATTGATTTCAAAATCCNGATGGTGAACATATGTGCCAAATGATTTCAAAATCCCTTGATGAACGACATAGTTATGGCCCGGACAAGCTCATTTATGGCCATTTTTGACCTTTGACCTCAAAGTGTGACCTTGACCTTGGAGATATTGACGTAATTCTTTCGCGCGACACACCGTCCAATGATGGTGAACATATGTGCCAAATGATTTCAAAATCCCTTGATGAACGACATAGTTATGGCCCGGACAAGCTCATTTATGGCCATTTTTGACCTTTGACCTCAAAGTGTGACCTTGACCTTGGAGATATTGACGTAATTCTTTCGCGCGACACACCGTCCAATGATGGTGAACATATGTGCCAAATGATTTCAAAATCCCTTGATGAACGACATAGTTATGGCCCGGACAAGCTCATTTATGGCCATTTTTGACCTTTGACCTCAAAGTGTGACCTTGACCTTGGAGATATTGACGTAATTCTTTCGCGCGACACACCGTCCAATGATGGTGAACATATGTGCCAAATGATTTCAAAATCCCTTGATGAACGACATAGTTATGGCCCGGACAAGCTCATTTATGGCCATTTTTGACCTTTGACCTCAAAGTGTGACCTTGACCTTGGAGATATTGACGTAATTCTTTCGCGCGACACACCGTCCAATGATGGTGAACATATGTGCCAAATGATTTCAAAATCCCTTGATGAACGACATAGTTATGGCCCGGACAAGCTCATTTATGGCCATTTTTGACCTTTGACCTCAAAGTGTGACCTTGACCTTGGAGATATTGACGTAATTCTTTCGCGCGACACACCGTCCAATGATGGTGAACATATGTGCCAAATGATTTCAAAATCCCTTGATGAACGACATAGTTATGGCCCGGACAAGCTCATTTATGGCCATTTTTGACCTTTGACCTCAAAGTGTGACCTTGACCTTGGAGATATTGACGTAATTCTTTCGCGCGACACACCGTCCAATGATGGTGAACATATGTGCCAAATGATTTCAAAATCCCTTGATGAACGACATAGTTATGGCCCGGACAAGCTCATTTATGGCCATTTTTGACCTTTGACCTCAAAGTGTGACCTTGACCTTGGAGATATTGACGTAATTCTTTCGCGCGACACACCGTCCAATGATGGTGAACATATGTGCCAAATGATTTCAAAATCCCTCGAAAGATGACATAGTTATGGCCCGGACAAGCGGGACAGACAGACCGACCGACAGACAGACCGACCGACAAAGTGACTCCTATATAGCCCCCATTACCAATGGTAATGGGGGTATAATAATCAGCACAAAGCGATGTCAAATACTTACTAACATGAAAGCTTCATAATAAATTGCAGTAGCAAAAATATATATGATGATATATAACATAAGGCAATTACTAAGGCAATACTCCCATAATGGCAAACTATCACAAACTACACAAAATCTACACTAAAACATGAACATGGTAAATGGGTTGTAAACATGTGAAACTTATCATGTAAGAAGAATGCTCAACATATTTTTTCTTAAAAAATACAAATAATAAAAGTTCAGTCTATAACTATTTTAACTGCTAAATCAATTCTATGCAACATAATTATCTCCATATCAAATAACCAACATCAGCATACCGATAGCCAGGAGCAGAACCCCATGCATGTGTTAATCAAAACAACAAAACACTACTAGTTAGTGGATACTTTAGCGACAAAACATTTAACAAAAAACGGGGTTAATTGATAAATCTGGTAAGTATGTTACGTCTTACTTTCTCTATGCAACAGCAGGTAAAGATTCTGGAGTAAATTAATTTATATTCCTATCTTACAAATCATTTTCGCCCTCCCATATAACCGTTGAAACCGACTTTTTTGTAGAAAAAGAAGAAGCTTTCAGACCAATAAAAGTATTTAAGCTCTTAAGACATTAACATATGTACATTACAACTGAGGCTTTTTTCTGCAGTATTCAAACACCTTTATTAGGAAATTAGAAAAGTATACACACATAAAATTGTCATAACTATATAATTGAACTTCAAAAAAATACCCATACATTCAGTGATTTACATATATGTGCATACACATTCGCTTAAAATGTGGATTTTAATTAAACAAAATAACTTGTATCGCATGGATCACATATTTAATAAGGATAGTCTTTTAATGAGAACGCAAATCAATGTTAGCTTGATTAGCCACAAAGTGCAGTGCATGGATCAAAGCAAATGAAAATGTTTGACCAAACTCCTCTACGTCAATTTCCAAATCTCCGTGGCGTACCATAGATATAGCTGTTATCCGTGATTCGTTCGGATTATTCATCAACACAAAATTGTCCAACAATCGCGTGAGACAAACCACAGACCCGCTGTCTCCTTCGACTGCAAACGTTTCATCTGACCCAGGTAAGCTTTCTATTAAAACAAAGCAGCTTTCAGGGGGTTGTGGCGGTCCAAGTAATGCTGGCGCTGGTAATTCCATATCCACAGACGCAATTATTCCAAATTTCAAATCTGAATCACCGCGGCCATATTTGAAAACGTTCATCGATACAATGTTTGTTCCTTGTGCATCCCAAATCTCCCAACGTCTGTTTGACCCGTCCTCGTCTCTCATAGATATCTTGCACAATCTTTCAACATCATCTTTGATTTTCAATGCTGCAAAGTCAATTATATATGAACGAACGATCAGATTTGGAACACTGGTCGCAAACAAGTTCATACTGCCATCGCTTCCTCTGATGAAAACATCTTGCTCGTTCCCGGAGTTTTCGAGCAAATGGGCACAAGTTAAACCGTATTTTCTGCCATGACGATCCTTAACAAACGCCCCGACTATGCCTTCGCGTTGCGTTTGAATAGTATTGCCATTCTCGTATTGAATGTTGGCAAAGGGAGTTGGCCGTTTTGTCATTTTCTTTACGAACCACGGAAACTTGCAAGAATGGTTTTTCATTACTTCATTTATTTTAGAACGAACTGTTTTCTCTTGTTCATCCGCATTATCTGGTTCCAGATACACTGTAAATTGGTTGTAGACTGTTCCAATGCAATAAACCCCCTTAATCCTGAAAATAAACGAACACACATTTACGAGACAAAAACAGCAATCAAGGCTTAAGTAACATTATAGTATCTTTATAACTGTCAATTGCCTCGACGACACTAACGTTTGGAACACCAGTTAACTAAATCTGAAGCAACATTTATTTGTGTGACTCGTCTGGAAAGTCTATATATCCGCGTCTCATGGTAGATGATCAGATGACAAATGGTTCTGAATGATCATATAACCACATCTCAGAGTGTCATAAAAATAAAACATTGGGCAAAAATAAAAGCTTCAGATATCATCACCTGAGTTTTATTTTTGAAGGTATGTTTACTAAAATAATAAAAATAATTAACAAAATAAATAAATAATAATAATTACCGGTATAATATTAAAAAATAATAATAATAATAATCATAATTATAATACTAATAAGTGTGCTGTATTTAAGAATGTTATTGCATTCTTCAGCATCTAATCAGTGTATGAACTGTCTGGAACATTATGCCTAACTTGCGCAAACGCCGTCATTATGCGTAATTTTCCAGACAGTCCATGTCGACTGAGTAGGGTCATGCTCCGAGATTAAAATCTATAACTGCAGCGAGCTGACGGAATGAAAATGGTCATATATATTATTTTAGCAAAACCGACAGATCACCTATATGCAAACGTAACCGGCACTGTGCTTACCGTAAAATTTCTTGACGAACTATTGTTGAAATGACCGGGCCCTCATGCATCTTCACTCCGAAATTTGACTGTTTCAAGTAGCTGTTTACTTCAAACGACATCTTCGTACAAATTGATGCCCTCCTGGCATATTCTTTTTCTAGGTTTTGAACAAGAGACGATATGTCTTTCATGACTGATCTCAATAAATTTTCCATTTTCTGTTTGAAGCCCATGTGTATTTGTTGTTCCGATATCTTAGTTTCCTCTCGTATTCCCTTGATTTCTAAAAGTAAATCTATGCTAGACGATGTTATTTGTTTTGTGAATTCTTCTTCAAAATGTGCCTCAACAAGGATAGCCTGCATAACGTATGATGACATGGAGAGTTTTTCATAAGTCGTAAAAAGAACAAGGCATTTTATTATTCTTGCTAGACGCAACACACCCTCACATCCAATGTTCTCCTTAATCCCGTGAGTGACGAGCGGCATCAAACTTTCTCTTTCCATGGCATATATGCCTGCCCCGACTCGGTCAATGGTGTTGTCTGTAGACAAGAATTTCTCAAAATCAAAATGTGTAGTTTTCATATTGTCCAATGGTTCACTTTGAATAAACAATTTCAAGCATTCAGCTACCACTGAAAATGATTCATACAACAATTTCTCAAAATAATCTGAAATTGCAAGTGGAATTTCGGTGCCAACCACTTCGAATAACACCGATGATGACATATCCCACCTAGGTGGGCGGCGTTTCAGACGTTTATCAACTTCGTATTGAAGCTGTGTACGTTGTTCAGGTGAAGGATTTTCAGACTTTTTGACGGCAACGAACAAAAAACATTCTTCAGAAGCAGGAGAGTTGTTGAAGGCTTCAAGGACATCGTGCAGACTCTGCAATGGTTCAAATGGCAACCATAAGGAGAAATACGTTTTATTGCCATGAATTAATGACGCATGCTTTTATAAAAGTTTCTCTCCTGTTGAAGAAGCTGCAGTTT
>VMBQ01006044.1:0-57321 GCA_007657795.1 Dreissena rostriformis | reverse complement strand
TTATATCAACGACTTTTCAAGAATTTTCCAGCTTAACTGGTATTCCGTTACTAATTATATAAGATCCAATGTACTGACATGCTCAGTTAGTTATTGTTAGAATGTGCTTCTAGACACCGTTTTCATACAAAGTTAACAAAAATGATATCGTTCGGACTACGTTTTAACATAGGTACTCTAAAAATAATTTTTTGTATTGTTTCAACAACATATCTTTTACATGTTTTAATATACATGTAATCGAAATCGACATATTTAGAAAGAGCTTTAAACAGTAAACCTTTGTATATTCATTATCTTATTTTATTTTCATTAAAATTTCTTGCTAGTTTATACACAATTACATCTCTTGTATATCTTTCATTGTATATTACATTTCCGAATTTTTAGAACAATTCCTTTAATAAAAATGCAAATTGTATTTATGGTTTTGACTAGGTTATACTCCAATTAAATCGCAATTCATGTGTATTGAAATTCATTTCGCTTGTTATGTTGCCAAAATTATCTCATTATTCAGAAACAGTAAACACACTCGATTAACATTTTGTTCAACCCTAACGACATACCGGTAAATGATAACGATATATATGCAATAAGAAAAGAAAAAGTAACTTTAAACTGATCCAATTACTATCAAAACTGTGTTTTATTTTATGTTATAGTAATTTAATAGTTAATTCAACTGTATGCGCTATAACCGTTTGCTTCAAATGGATCGTTATACACATATAGCAGTGGTTGTTCAGTGTTGCCAATGGTGTTCGGCCTCGTGCGAATGCAGTTCTTTCGGGAACAGTCTGGGATTCCTAGTGGTGACCCCGTGATTGTTCTTCAAACTGACAACCAATTGCATTGTGCTCGACAATGTTACAACTTAGCAGCTTGCCAAGCGTTTAGGTTCAGTTGCAGAACTTGTGAGCTGTTGAATGCTTCTAAAGTCTCTTGCCATGGAAGCGGGTGTCACGCAGTATACACAAGTATGAAAAACTGTTTGAATGAGAATAACTGGTGTGAGTGAAAGCGACGTATTGACACTTTTTTGAAAATGTATATTTACAAAGGATGTATGCATTATATTTACACAAGCAAAGTGGTTCACGACTGACTGAGATTTCGTGTAACCGTTTTTTAATAAAGCGTTAGTAAAGCTAATAATCGATTTAAGCTTATATATATGAAAATACTTATAATATTAAGTACAATTTACGTGTTTACTATATACGTGTATTATTGGTTACTGTTTACGTGTTTACTATATACGTCTATAATTAAGAACTTTTCCAACACACGCACAAAATAATAGATAATCACATTTTAACAATATAAATACATATATCATCGGATATGAGTGTATAATTATAGTTAAATACAACTTTTTGCAAAACATATTAATACCGATTTTCTGGATTGTTTAATAATTGTAAAAATATGGACATACTTTGTCTTTCATTAAGTAAAGGTTTACGTGTGCTTCTCCAATTATCTTTATATTAACACGAATCAAATTTTAAAACAATTGTTTTTGCTTCAATGTCATTCAGTCAACACATTTTGAATGTTCTCTATATATGTAAATAGTATTTATAGACCACAAAAGCGATCAAAATGTGCACACCATCTTCTTTTTAGAAGGAGTGCTGTATCGGAAGAAGACTGCACCCTGGCCATGGCTTGACCCACCAATTGCAGGATTTAATCTCTATCAGTCAGTGTTCACAACAATGAAATATATAGTGAGATTGATACTATAATTAGTTGTATTTAGCCAAATCGTATTGATTTTGCAATGTCTCGCAAACCGTTATCGCTAAGGTGACAGGTTTGAGCGGTCATTTTACATGTCTACATATGTTTGTGGAAGCGAATTAAGGACCACACCCATACCATGTATAATTACAGATCATGCAGTTGACTGGAAATCGTATTAAATCATGATCACAATACACAAACTAATCAGCACCGTATGTGACAGATCCATACAGTTAAGTGTCATATAAGTCATGCATTTGTGCCAATATGTTCTCATATAACGCAACCTGTATCTGTTCGAATGCCTCAATATTTTTATTTTACTCTACTAGAAACGGTTAAAGAATATTAAAATCAAAGACAATAAGTTAAATATAAGTAGTATGGAGTTTTTAAACTATTATACATCAATTAATTATCGTAACTCTAGATTTTATCAAACTGATGCAGATGTTTTGTTTTTAACAGGAACGGTCCTTAAATGGATAATAAAATATACTGTTTAATGAGTAAAATGTAGCATTTACTGATTAAAAAGTAGTTCGTGCTGGTAAGCAATTATATAATGGTTAATCTGGTTGTCCTGATTATCTGCTGAATTATATTTTTTTAATTTGGAATAAGTGGTAAAAATTTGTTAA
This sequence comes from Dreissena rostriformis, assembly GCA_007657795.1. Lineage (NCBI taxonomy): Eukaryota > Metazoa > Mollusca > Bivalvia > Myida > Dreissenidae > Dreissena > Dreissena rostriformis. Next base: position 54,928 of record VMBQ01006044.1, on the reverse strand, counting down.
AGAATGGTTGTACTTTGTTTAATAAAATGTTTGAATATGGACATTTTCGTTAAGGGTGATGGTGAGGGTGTTATTGTTTCTTTTACATAAACAATGTGATGAGCAATATATTAATAATTACAGAGAGATAACATTATGAAGTTATTTTTGGAAATTATTCACTAAGGTCATGAACAATAGGCTAAACGATTCGGCTGAAAATTATCATATCAACAGAGTCACAGGTAGGATTCAGGCACAATATGGGGACTATTGATAACATTTGTGTATTACATGATGTCATTTATTATGTACTAAGCGAACAAGAAAGATTGTATGCCATACTTGTTGATTTCACCAAATTATTGATTTCACCAAAGCGTTCACCAAAGCGTTCGATTATTTGGTGAGGGATATCATTTGGTATAAACTGTTGAAGCTACAGATTTAACAAATATGAAATCAAGAATACAATAAGGTAACATAATAAGAAATGAAGATTTGACATGTTTTTTAGGGTTGAGACAAGCCGAATCATTATCAACATTCGTATTTTCTATTAATATTCTATATTGAATGACTTAGAAGAACATTTTATGTTCAATTGTTTTAAAGGAATTGATATTGGTGTGCTAAGATTATTTGTGTTGTTATATGCAGATGACAATGCAATTATGAGAGAAACAGAGGAAGAACTAATTAAAGTTGTGTGTTTTTTTTTAAAGAATATTATGATAGGTGGAAAGTATGTGTAAACAAAAATAAAACAAGGGTTATGGTTTTTGAAAAGGGGGAACAACTAAGGAGGGATATGTAATTTATGAACAAAGACCAAGCATATGAAATTGTTGAAATATGTTCATACTTAGGAATCGTCTTCACCACCAAGTATGTGCTTGGGAACTGTTATATTTGTAGTAAGCCAGGCACAGGTGTACTAAAATCATTTAAGTGTACATACATGCACTGAACATATGGACATGTTCTGGACGCAGGTTTATAGTTTTGTCTCCAACTCCTATTACGTAGTTACAATTGATGTACATGTTCTGAAAATGGATGAGAACGAACGACCAAGTCTTGTTTAGTTCTTCTCCGTACATAGGTTTTGCAGGATTGTAACTTTACAGTTCAAATGATGGTAGTCATTTGAAAAATACGATAAGGCATTTTAAACAAAAGAAAGAAAATTGCAATATAAAAGGAAAACAAAATGTTATTATACAATACAATCTGTAATGCAATTAGTAGTAACGAACAATGACATTGAGTCCTGAATCGGACGAGGGGAGGTTAACAATGACATTGAGTCCTGAATCGGACGAGGGGAGGTTGCGAAAGTAGTGATTGTTTAGTTGACAAATTGTCGAAACTTGCCATCGATGAATAGGCTGTTGTTATGAATATTGTCAATTGACATTTAACAGATAATTAGTATTCGCCCAGTTAAATAATCGAACTATGCAATCCAAGTTAAGACGAATGGCGCGTTGGTCAACATAATAATTTGACAGTTACACACAGATTTTAGGCGAAAGACAAGCAGGTTATTGTAAATTATGAAAGCCAATTGTCTCCACATAACCCAACACACGACACGACGTACGACATTGAGGTGAAATGTTTGCTGGTAATCAGTTATTGCACGAGAAAGAAAGGCTACATGGTCAAAATACCCTAAGCACCCAATCACTCAAACAATATATAAGTAACATACTGTACATTCCATTGCATAATAGGCACAATCTTGTGACTTGTTTTGCAATTTTATGTTTTAAAATTAGTTATGTAGATAGTTGTGTTGTGCCATACAATAAAAAAAAAATGCGCCAACAAAGACAAATTACTAATTGTTATCTTGAGTATATGTTAAACTTCAAATGTTAAATATTTTGTAAAGACTGTTCACACAGATTTATACGTTAATGTCACACGAGTACTAAATACTTTAAGACTTTTCTCACGACTGAATGGGTCATGTCCATTTTCTTTAAAATCGTCTATTTATTTAACCTTGCAAACTCCAACCATGTAGATAAAGCAAACAAAAGCATGTGCATTTGTACAACTATTACGTATTAAAGAATAAAATAGCATGCACTTTAAGATTTGTCGCAAAATAACTTTATTTCTATGTATATATGTAAAAAATACCTTTCATGCAGTTTACCTGTTTATATAAATGTATAAAACATTCTTTCCCAACACATTTTACTATAAATCATGACCAAATGTGTTGTTTTTTGTTCATTGAATTTAAGTCATATGTCGCCAAGTTTATTTTTTACCTAATTAATGTCAACTTGTCCCATTTTGTATGACGGTGTATTTGCAAATGCTTCGGTAATAGCGTCAAATGTTAATTATTGGATAGTGATATGCAAACTTCAGACAATTAAGTGTTATTATTTTTAGGAGAGTTTTATTGAAGAAACAATCAGATCCTGTAAGGTCAAATTAAGCAAATTAGTATTCAGTTCGCAACAAGTAATGTTGATCATTTAGAAGTATATTTTGTTACTATAATTTTTGCAACGATATGTTTATTTCTAAGTGAAAGTACATAGTTTGGCCCCTATTAAATATGAAGCGCTATAGTTTGATATAATTATATAATACGAAGGGGAGTTGCAATCGCAAAACTGTGGAAGAATGAGAAACCTCTCATTAGCAGCACGAGGTGATGTCGTTCGAGTGATGCTCAAGTTGAGATTTTTTGTAAGTATTTGATTCCACGATGATAAGTGCATAGTTACTTATTTGAATGGGTTATTATATTGCTACAATGTCTGCATCTTTGTCGGTACACAGTCGAATAAAGAGTGGCATAAGCAATTCTATAGGCAATAACGATCGAGTTACATCTTAAGAAGACGATAGCAAAGTTAAACACAAATTGTTTCAACTAATGTCACATCATGTTTGTATTGTTTTACGATGTAAAGACAATGGTCGTTTAATGTAATGTATGTTTAATATTCTGCTATTAATTCGTCTGTACACATTTCAGGAGTGATTGTAATTCTCATGGTAGCACATTAACAAATCAGATAAGCATACTTAACACTAAACATTAGGAGTTATAACTTCAATTATTGGAACGCGCTGTGAAGCATCGCAATTTTATCTTCATGCATGCATAAAGCATAACGTGTTGTTTTTGTGTGTGTTACATATAATATCAAATATCAAAACAAGTGTTTTTATGTTGTTTGAACGTTTTATTTGTTCGAACTGTTTCACTTCGAGTTATTTTCCCGTGGGTACGATTATTGATTCGCATTTAAGTGTAAAATACATGTTAAAGGTATCGACCGTTCCTTGGGCTGAGAGGTTAAAGTAGGAGGAATAATCCGCTTTTAAACGAATGAACCTGGTTTGAATACCAGAACAAATTTGCTTATTGTTTCAATTTGTTATATTGTACTTTTAAAATATTGTAAGTAATTCACACGAATAACTAATCTTTGTCAGTATTCAATTATATGAAAAGCAGTTATACAACAACGGATTCGACAGACGCAAACATTATATGATTGTTTGTTGTGTTATTGTTATTTTTTAAAACATAAACATCGAGAAAAGCAAAACGAATATAGCATATATTTAAGAATAAACAATACACTGTTCATCAAAACTAAACTTACTATAACAAATCACACTTAGAAGAACATTTTTAAATTGTTAGATTTAAAACAGCACAATCAAGATTAAAATGACGAGCATTATACCACTCGACTAATCGCTTTCCAATATAAAGTATGTAGCAGCAGTATTTGTTGTATTAAAACCCGTGCTTGCACTTCATCGAGAAATAACGAAAGCATTTCGGTGATAACATATCGCATTCAACCGCAATGATATTTTGATCCTTTGAGAGTAAATAAACAAACGGACAATATATTCAACGTTGTGTTAAAAGTTGAAATGTGACGTCAAAAAAAATCCACATCTAAATTAAGGTTATTGCAACCAACTACTCGCACATAACTCTGAGATCAATACATATGACAATATTGTGTGTACAATATAGCGCAAAGGAAGTACTCTCTTTGCAAATAATCTCTTATTATAAATTACTGTCTTTAATTGTGTACTGAATTTTTGACGCCTAAACACATTTTTAGGTTTTTGCAGCAAATACGTTTTTGCGTGAACAATTTCGGCTTAACGTTTTAAATCGATAGTAAAACTTGTAGAAACTTATGATTTCAAAACTCAATGCAATCTCATCCAAAAAAACATTCTTAAACAAATAAAATATGCGTGTTATATATGGGACGAAAACAAAGTATAACATAATTCATATACATACATGCTATACGGTTATAACAAATATAACTATATAACTATANTTATATAGTTATATAGTTATATAGTTATATTTGTTATAACCGTATAGCATGTATGTATATGAATTATGTTATACTTTGTTTTCGTCCCATATATATATAACTATATATAAAACCATTTCTATCAGCATTGGAACATCGTGTTCCGAAGAGTTAATATTGTGCTTCAGTTATTGTATTTCAGTGAATATAAACGTACTTAAAAGAATAGCCAATGTGAACACTATCGTCATAGTGATTATTTGTAGAATCATCTTGAAAGGTAATATGTTCGCGTAGTAATTACTATTATGTTTGTATTGAAATAATTATTAAACCCTCCGATACGAAGTTAAGGGGAATGGGATGTACTGTAATCACCATTGACGTCCGTCTGTCTGTATGACTATCCATCCGTCAGTCCGTCTGTTGGTCGGTCATTCTGTCCGTAGACACACATGTATCATGGATAGATCCCCTACACTTTTTAAAATACAACAATAACAATTTTCTATAAATCGAAGCTGTTCATGTGCGGTTTTGTATCGTCCTACGTTAAATATTACAAAAGTTATGAACCTGTTTAAACTGAATGTATTATTATTATTGTATAGTAGCACTGTACTAATTAAAATCACATTATCACCCTTGGGTCATCAAATGCCACATCTAGGGGTTTAAATATATATTGAGACTAAGCTAACACCTTTAGAATCTTTTTCTCAGAAACAACAACACCCAAAGGTTTAATAGTTGGTATGTAAAAGTGCATTGTTGGTCTCTACAAGCTTTGTTCAAAGAATACTCCTGGGGTCAAAACAAGTCACGCCTAAGGGTCCAATCTCTTATTCTTCGGGTGGTATTCATCATTTTTTTAACAATGTATAGTTATATTTTTTATTATTGTTGTTTACAGCTGGTCAAGAAAATGTTAATTCGTAAAACGTAAAAGGATATACTAATTTCTACCACTTTTGTTCGAACTTCAGACCACCGGATCAAAACGTCAAACTTGTTTTCTTTTTTGTCGTTCCTATAACAACGTATACTTAGTATGTTTCATTCATGAAAGTTAATGTTTTGCTACTGCTCTCCCGCTGACGATGCCCCTGCTCCTTCCGCGGATGTGGTGGTTAGGATAGTGGCAGTGCCGGTTTGTTTATAATAACTATTTGCATCATCAATATCCATAATTGATGTTATTATACAATGAACTATATTATTATTTCTTGATTACAGCCGCTACTTGCCCTGTTGGTTGCAGTGCGTGCGCAGGAAATTGGTGTTCCAGCTGCACTGAAGGTAACTTACTTGTGTATCTGTGTGAAGTGACATAACTTTAACTGCATGACATGTAATCCAGCTTATCAGTGCCAGTCTTGTAAGCTTGGTTACTTTGGTCAGACATGTGCTAACCCTTGTGAAAATGGATGCTTAAACGGCACGTATGATTTTAACACCGGTGAATGTCAGTGAAAAGACATATTCTTTACTTCATATTGTAATAATGAGTGCTCTCTATATTTCAAGACGTTTGCGATAGCAATACCGGAGCGTGTAAATGCAAACCTGGATACTATGGGGTCACTTGTACCATGAAGGGTCCGACATATTGTGCTGAATGTAACAACGCTTACTCGTACTCCTCTTGTCCAGTCGGAAAATTTACAGCGACATGTCAAAAGCCATGTATCTCCACCTGCAGTTATGGATCTTGTGACATATATACTGGTGAGTGTATAAACAATTCCAAATGTCCAGCAAATTGTAACGATTGTATTGATGGAAATATCTGTACGACTTGTGTTCAATGTTATTACGGATTAAATTGTGAAATTCCCTGTTCAAACAAGTGTGCGAAAAGTTGCTATAAGCCAGATGGCCTTTGCCAAAGCCGTGTTATGGCATGTTTGGCAGTGATTGTGACCTGTTCAATTCGATGTAACAATGGATGTAACAAGAATACTGGTATTTGTAGTGAATGTTACTCAGGATATTATGGAGAACAATGTGAGCACACATGCCCACAACAATGTTCGAACAATACGTGTAATCAAACAACTGGCTACTGCTCTTTAAGTACAATGTGTCCTTCAAACTGATTTAGTTGTAGTGCCCAGTTTTTTTTATATATTTTTTTTCAACCATAACCAATGAATTCACTGTAACTATATGTATCTTGATTTCTTTTCAAGCACGCGTATTCAGTTCTTTTTGTTAAAGTAATGTAGTGAATTGTTATACCTTCTCTTAACAGTGTCATACACACTACCAATTGTTTTAAATGTTAACAATGTAAAAAGAAGCTGTTTAGAAAAATGACCATTACCCAAGGCCGGGATAACCTTCTTGGACATACCTCTTTACTTAACCATGGTTGGAATTGTCTGTTATCGTAATTGTGTATAATGTGTTTTCATTTTAGCTCATTTCCCATCTCTGATTTAAATTTTAGTCTTTTATATCAGGTCGAACCATAACGTCGTCTCTCACGCCCGTCTTGGTCCACGCGCACATGCACACCTCTTACACATCTACATGGACCAACACTTACATACACATTCAGCCACGCACGCTCACACATACACACACGCATACACGCATACATAAGCACAACACTAAATTGCCTCACCGGTATTTCAATCCAACTTGACTGACTTGGCCTTTTGGCAACTGCATTGTATTTGAACGCTTAATCACAAACTTTAAACACAACCCCATTCCTAATAGCCACTCATTCTTACTTTAATCGAGACATGCGAGACATGCCTCTTTGCTTCTTTCATCCTTCATCCTGTCTTCTGTTCCTATCNATCAATAACAGGGACTTGTTGACAGATTTCGGCATGTTTTGAAGTTTGTGATTAAATGCTTTAAATTGATTAATGTAAACAACAGGACTAAAGAGCTCCAGGAAAAAAACAAGAATAAAATAATAGAAAGAAAAAAAAGAATTCAAAAAAGTTAACCGCACCTGGGATCGAACCACTGCGTACCTATTATGAACCTACTCGGTCATTAATGTGTGATGATTCTGATAACAAAACTATTGGGTTGTGATAATAGCATCGGTGTTGCTATAAATATATCCTCCGTTAAATAAACTGCCGCAACACCCCTTAAGGATTTCGACATTTTATCGTTCTCATAAACATGGCTCACTGAAACGTCCCTTACACAAGATCTGATTTTCTCAGATTTAAACCTCCCTGAAAGAAAAGATCGGCCTAGAGACAGTCACGGTGGTGTCTTAGTCTACATTAAAAATAATCTATCTCACAAAAGACGCACAGACCTCGAAATCAATGGTACTGAATCAATCTAGATCGAACTTGTTACATTTTCTAAACATACCCTGTTCGGCGTATTTAACAGACCCCCAGGTACACCTGCACATATACATGCTGCCATTTAAAATTCTATACATCTTGCTGTCGACACGGGAATCACTTACATTATTTTAACCGGTGACTTTAATATCAACTTCCAGGACCCTAACAACAAACTCAAACAGTTATGCAACCAATGCGGCCTCTACCAAATCATTAATGACCCTACACATTACACTGAGCGTTCCTCTTCAACAATTGACTTAATACTCACCTCTGAGCCTAACCTTATACACTCATCGGGTGTGGGAGACCTCTGTCTTGAACAAAATATTAGATATCACTGCCCCATCTATGGTCTTCTTAACTTCAAAAAGGCACGACTGGAACGCAAAGAAGCATAACGACCTTAATATTTATTCTAAAAACATATCCGAGTACATACTATCCACGGCGAAAAACTATATGCCAAACAGACTAATAACAATTCGCCCAATCGAACCAGCCTGGATAACCACTCACATAAAACACCTCTTTCGGTGTCGTCGACGGTTGTTTCGCAAAGCCAAGCACACAACCCTTGAACGCGACTGGTTTAAATTCAGGACTCTGCGAAACAAAGCTGTGGCCGAAATTAGACGCGCAAAACTAAATCACCAAGACAAGTTGGCTGAAAAGCTTCAATCAACGCCAAATTCTAGATCCTAGTGGTCATGTTTGTAAAACTTTATTCGACCCAACTCGACATCATCGCTACCCTCACTTATCCATCAGGATTTAATTATTGAAGACGACACCATGAAGGCTACTGTCCTTAACAACTTCTTCACAGAACAAACTCTCCTGTACGATTCAGAAGCACCTAGCCTAAGCCAGTTCATATATCATGACAATAAAACTCTGAGCTCTCTCGTGGTCACTCCAACTGAGGTTAAATCAGTGCTACGAGGCTTACCATTAAATAAAGCTTCTATTCAAAATTCAGTAAATAACCGCATCCTGAGAGAACTTTTAACTGAACTATCTCTTCCTTTATGTGATAATTTTAATACATCCTTACGCACCTATGTATTCTCAGAACCATGGAAAGAAGCTTTTGTCACCCAAATATTCAAATCGGGAGACTCGTCTAACCCAGCCAACTATCGTCCTATCTCTTTACTTAGCACACTTGAAAAAGTATTTGAAAGAATTGTATTTAAACAAACATTTAACTGCCTACACACTGCCTACACACTCATCAGATCCTCTCCACCTTACAATCTGGATTTGTCCCAGGTGACTCAACAATAAACCAGCTTACGTTTCTCCATAACCTCTTTAGCGAGGCTATCGATTCTGGAAAGAGGTCAGAGCTATATTCTGCGATATTAGCAAAAGCATTCAACCGTGTATAGCATAAGGGTTTGTTGTTTAAGCTTACCAATATAGGCATAAGAGGTAGTATTTTATCCTGGTTCGAATCCTACCTTACTTACCGCAAAACAAAAAGTTGTTCTCCCAAACGCAGAATCCAATTGGTCTCATATCAACGCTGGAGTACCCCAGGGTTCAATTTTAGGACCTCTTTGTTTTTAATTTTCATTAATGATATTGTAAAAGATATTCATGCAAACATCAGGTTATTTGCCGACGACACTAGCCTTTATGTTGTAGTCGACAATCCAGTCAACGCAGCAGCTATCCTTAACTCCGATCTCGAAAGAATCAATAAATGGGCTACAACGTGGCTTGTCTGTTTTAATCCTTAGAAAACGGAATCGATGATTATAAGTCGCAAGACAAACACAACTCAACATCCCCCTGTATATATGGATAACGTCGTCATTAGAGAAGTAACAAAACATAAACATCTAGGACTCTTCTTTACGAAAGATCTTAAATGGGGCACCCATATTGAGTACATTGTTAATAGGGCCTACACAAGAATACACGTAATGAAAAAGTTAAAATTTAATTTAGATCGTTCCTCATTGGAAACCATGTACTTATCATGTATTCATCCTTTACTCGAATACGGCGATGTCGTTTTCGACAACTGCACATTACAAGACCAAGAACTGTTAGAAAACGTTCAACATGAGGCTGCACGAATAGTCACAGGAGCCACGAAATTAATCTCTATCCAAAAGCTTTTGGAAGAAGTCGGATGGAAAACTTTAATAATCGCAGAGCCAAACATAATCTCACTCTTTTTTACAAAATGACTTATAACCTAACCCCATCCTATCTGTCTGACTTATGTCCACCAATGAATACCAACGACCGCTATAATTTAAGGAATAATCAATCACTTGATGTTTCTAGAGCTAGAACTGCGTTCTACTACAACTCATTTATCCCATCCACAACTCGTGCTAACAATAGCCTTTCAACCGAAATCTCGAACGCAACATCCATCTTTAAATTTAAAAGAGGTCTTCCATCATCAGCGGTCAAAGTTCCAAAATATTATTACTATGGCAAACGTATATCCCTGATAATGCATACGCGACTACGCACAAACTGCATTGTGGTTTCACATGACCTGTTTAGTAAAAACATTTTACAATCCCCACTTTGTTCTTGTGGCGAAGACGAAACAGCTAGCCACTATTTTTTGCACTGCCAATTGTACTCCACCATTCGAGTGCGCCTCTTGAACTGTGTATCGCACTTCTGCATACCCTCAACCAAGGTATTGCTTTTTGGAAATCCTTTTCTTTCTTTGGAAGACAACTGCACTATTTTTGCAGCAGTACATACCTTTATAGATAAATCTAAACGTTTTGATAAGACGCCTTCGGTACCAATTCTCACATTATCATAACGTGCTCCCCATCTCCTTCAAACTCTTGCTTCAACCTCGTTCTACCACTCTATTTCCGCTTCCATTTCTCTAACTCTTCCCTACTATATCTAACACATCCACTTCATCTATGTATCCATACTCATCTGCTCTTCCCACATCAAACCTTACTTTAATTTAATTATACACATGTACTTTNAAAAATGATTTTGAATTCATAAAATATATTACAAATATAAATGTCTTGTTGAATTCCCCAATAAGAATAACAATTTGTAATCCACAGTCCTTATGTATATTTCGTTTTCTTTCCTTTGTTCCGACAATAAGCGCACGAAAATTATGCGGTAATGTACAACATCACGCTAAACGCATGGAAAGAGTGCGTGTACTGATTTTTGGATACAAACTTGGTAGCGCAGAGAACGTTGAGATCTGTTGATTTCGGTTAAAAGTTTAATTGGTCTTTTAAACACAATTATATCACGAATAATTTGAAATGGACATTTCCTCTAAATTAATTTCAAATCAAACACGACGTATCGTTTTCGTTACGGTCTAAATTATGTGGTACAATAATACGATTAATAAGACAATTTGCAATCGCAAACGGTTTGTTATTAAAGTGATTGTTTGTAGAACAATTCGGGATTGTTAGCAGATATAAAAGGAATATGTCTCCTTTTCCAAATTTCAACATGTATTTCACACCCAGACTCCATGCAGTTTTCAGATCATAATCTCTGTGATTTATTACTCGAACTTGTTAGTTTCTGAACACGTGTGCTACTGAAAATAGCCATCGGGATTGTGTTTTATGTCCCAAACAAGCACACAGTGGCTACGACCCGTGTTTTGATCACCAAAAGTAAGATAAGCACGTGCACTATTAAATATTATGTTGGTCAGTACAAACCCTCTACCGAAAACCGCCGACTGCGTCTTTGTTTTATTACCCAATCAAGCCCTGAACATCCAATATCCTGTGTATAACGACACACAAACTTTAGATAAGCACGTGTCGTCTGTCAAAACATAAATTTTATAGGTCAGTAAACATATAAAAGTAGTTCACATATTTAAGTCCCGTATATGATCTCGGAAACTAGACTTGCTTAAAACATTTAAAATAACGATATTTATTTTCAAACGAATTTTAAAAACAAATGAGAACCATCCGACATACACCATACACAGACGACACAAAATAAAAATAATTTTGACAATTTAAATACAAACAAATGATTAAATACAGAATATGACTTGTACATTTCATGATATCTTTAATATAATTAAGTTGTTTATTGGTCGTTGCAAAAAAAATATAAATTGTACACGATCCTTTTTTGTGCAATAAGTATACAGTACAATAATTGTTTCAATAATAAGCGAACTAAAAGAGTGTAACGATAACGATACAGCGTGTTTGATTTTTATTTTATTCAAAGGAATTGTCAATGGGAAATAATTTGCGAGATAACCCGGTACTTTGGTTGAAATTCGCTAAGAAATTTTTAATCGAAATTAAAAGATCCAAATGCTGTCTGCGCTACGATTTTTTTCTTTGTTCCAAATAAAAACACCCAAGCCACTTTTCGCAGGCTTTTAATCGGGAAATAGGAAAATTCACAAAATACCCATGTACATGTGCAATATTTATTTGTCGCAACACAACAAGCACTGTACACCACGCGCGCATAACGCGCCAGGTGATTTACAGAATGTTGAATGCCCTCGTCCTTATTAGGCGCTTATTTCACCAAATCTTCAAAATTAAACATATGCCGTAATTCGTTTGATACTTAAGAAAAATGGCGAAAGTTTGTGTTAATGAATTTGAGGAATGTTTTCGTCAAGATTTACCAGAATTTGATGTTAACAATGGAAATCAGCCATATACGGGATAATCATTGTTTTGACAGATGACATCCGATGGTAATTGTATGAAGTATGCAGTGAAGCTGACGAAATGATAACACAATCGCGCAGAAGTTAATATAGCAGCGTTTATCTGAATCTGCGTAACCAGTGAAAAAAAAATCACGAAAATATCAATACAAACAGAAAAATAAAACCCGAATTCTGAACTATCGCTTATCTTCTACAGCGGACGCGAAAATGCTTGTTCAGCTGTGACGTCACATAGCAGGAGAGAACAGGGGAGATAAGCGAATCAACGCTTTGCGAGTTACGATCATAAAAATCAACAAAATCATCTTTTTTATGTTAAACACAACACTAAAACATTATTTACCCGATAATTTAATCATTTTTCAATGTAAATAGCATTAAATATATTTACTTTGGATTTTCTTTTAAATTGACCTTTAATTATTCTGCTCATTTTCGTAAGTTAACGCATATCAGTTTCGAAAGAGGACATACAAACGTTCAAATATGTTGGAGCATGAGACCGAACACCTTTCTTATCATTTAGAACAACGTCAAATTGTATAAATTCATTTCATTTTATGACTTTCTTTGATAAACATGATTGTGAAACGCATAGGTGTTTTATTGTGTTGTGTAATGGGTATGATTGCTTGTTATACTTTTTATAGATTATTTGAAATTTAAATTATAGCGTCAACCATAATTTAATGTGCAATCAATATATTGTGTTTTTTTTATAGTACTTTCGTTTTTTGGAATTTCTAGTTAACAGTTAAACACTTCCTGTAGGTGCAAGTGTGTTGAGCTTATTCAAATATATTAATAACGTGTAAGGTATCCATACGTAGTTTCTATTTATTTTCAAAGTAGCAGGCATGACTTCCTGTCCTGATGGGTGGCTTGCATTTGAAGGATCCTGTTATCTGTTCGGACACACATCTTTACACGTCACGGAAGCTCAGGTTATCTTTAAAAAAAAAACGCGTGTGTTACAATGTATGCTAAAATATCGTATATGCAATACCATGTGCTCTCTTATTTGTACATAATTCATATTTTGACCAAACTATAAATGCGCATATCATAGAAAACTAGCACAAAGAAAGTAGCGTGTCTTCATATGTTGCATGAAAAGATAATAAATCATTGTATTGTAACCAATCCAAAATGGATGTCTACGATTATCAGAAGTTTCGCAATTCTTTATTACATAACATAGACAATTATCGTTGATGTTGTTTTATATTTGTTTCGAAGCATTACTGTCAGCAACATGGCGGAAACTTGATTCACGTTGATTCAGAAATGGAGAACGATTTCATACGGAGCTATGCTCGTGACCTACATCAATCAGATAGTATGTTTATTGACAATGTTACCTACGCACCACGTCGTGCATGCTTTGGTTTTGATTTGCGACTACATGTTAGTATAGAATCAGTACATATCTTAAAACAGATTATAATTAAACAGTTTCTGTAAAAACGGTCCATATAAATTTAATATATATATGTATGTGTAAATTAAAAATATTATTGAACAGATCATGGTTGGTGGCTGGGACTAACAGATGAACTTGTTGAGGGACACTGGAGATGGATGGACACAAACACGCCTGCTACTTTCCTCGGTATGGCGCGCTGCATGTTTGTGTATTTGTTTCGTTCATGTCGGACGTTGTGAATTATACAAATATAATTTTTGTTTTCGTGTCACATGGAATGTTCTATGATTAATATACAAGTCACATATATTTGTCTAATTGTCAAAGGACTTATACAATAGGCTGGGCCCCAGACGAGCCGGATCCATCGGAAGAAGACTGTGCTGCATTTTCGAACATAAAAGGCTTCCAATGGGCAGACGTCACATGTGACAGTAATAACGTCATTCCGCTATGTGAGATAAGGTTTGAAAAGTTAAATAGTAATTCAAGTGACATATATTCAGTGGTTTTACTATTGGATTCGACTGTGATTCTCTTAATATGTTAATATTTTATTACACTGAACTGTTTTGTGAACAAATCTAGCAAGCTTTGATTAGGCGCTCCCTATAATCGTTGCAAGTTTTATGTGCTTTGCATTTACCGTTTTATATAATTTCCGCTTTGTACAGGAGTCGTTTAAGTGATATGCACTGCGTTAAGTTGGCGTGCTTTGTTAATGTATGTTGCGTTGTTTTTCCCTGCATCCAACGTTGCAGCTTTATTTCAATTTGCGAAGTTGTGTGTATGGTTTAATGCGCGTTTTAAACACCTTTTAACTTAAGTATAGATTATATGGTTTTAAGTATAGATTATATGGTTTTAAGTATAGATTATATGTTTTTAAGTATAGATTATATGGTTTTAAGTATAGATTATATGGTTTTAAGTATAGATTATATGGTTTAACTGTGAAGAATTGTCCACGATAAAATATATAATGAAATGAAAATTACAATGAAATTGTCCTCGATTTCCTGTATATTTTACATGACGCCATATCTACTGACAATAAAAAAGAACACATTATGTCCTACCTCTTTATTCACCAATTGTTAATTTTTCATTACAGGAGCGAAGAATATGTTGGCGTTGTTGGTTGATAGATACATACGTCATCATGTCTGCAACCGCGAAAATAAAACTCGGTGTAGACGATATGTGATTGGAAAAAATATATATTATAACCGCCCATTAACATGTTGTGTAATGACTGCTTGAACATAATGTGTTAATGTGTACATAAGTGACACACAGATATGACAAAGAACATGTGCTACTCATATATATTTTTTTCATTAATCTGTTCAGCCTTCTACTGATTATTGTATGTACATTCTCAAAAACTATCCAATCTTTCTTGTATGTGACACAATGTTAAGAACAAATTGTGTGGAGGGATTTGATCGCGATCTATGAATTAAGAAATACGTTTGTTTAGGAAACTACTATGTTTAACCCCCCTCTTGCCATTTGAATGAGGACACATGAATGCAACTGTTTAGCTTGATCTATGGCACTAGCGACACGTTCTTTTTTATGTTCTTTATGTTCAATACTCTATAAATGTTAACGTTGTACTTTTTTGAGTAGCAGTCTAAGATGACTTGCTAAACTAATGATAATATACAGTGGGAACATTGCCTATTAACATAATTGCTCTCGTCACATAGATAAGGGAATGCAAACGAACAACAGCTGTTTAATTTGTAACATATCTTTGAAATATTTAGGAGCGCGAATGTTTAACTAAGCAGTAAGAGTAAAGCTACAAACAAATAACATTATTTAAACCTACACAAATGAAACTATCAAAGTTATTTATATGGTGCAATTCGCGGAGTAGGAAAAAGGCTACTTCACAACGGTAGTATCTGCGCGTCATGTCTGCCTAATACACTTTTTGGATGGTTTATTTTAAGAAAACAATGGTCGTATTTGCTAATTTACAAATAAGTAAGCAAATAAGATACTAGCAAGTATAATGAAGCTTATATATCCTTCTATCATTGTGTTAATTAAAGTTGGAACTGTGTTACCCAACCTTGAATTATTTTTAGCTGGCGAGTTAAACTACTAAAAAAGGAGCTCATTTTGTATTAAAAAAATATACAAACGAATTTAACTAGTGTATGTATTGCTTTATAGCGCTGTACGATTTCTCAAGACTTATTTACAATTGCAAGTTTAAACACACTCACTTAGTGAAACACCTGACTTTAAAGTGTTAATGTTTCAGTGTTGCTCTTGCAAACCCTGTATAAAAAAGCTGTATAGAAGCACATTAACTGCATGTAACACATATATCACTTCTGAGAATGTCACTACTCCATATCTTAGTAACTGAATACCAGTTAAATCGATGAGTTCTTGCAATGTCGTTGAAACAATCCGGAATCGTAAATGAAAGCTAGGTCCAAAAATTAGAATCCGTTTCCATAAGTATTTTTTAAATTAAATTCTATAATTGGTTTCGTGTCCTTTAAACGTCTTAGGCTTAAGATATTAAGAAGCATGCACAAATATGGTACATTACTAAATATGAGAATTAAATTGACCAAATTGAAGTCATCGATCAGACACGGGGGATATCAACGAAAACGCGCATGTTACGCTATCACAATTTGGTAGTGAGTTGAAAAAGAATTGTCACGAATTTGTATTTCAAAGAAGTTAGCATGCGCCTAAAAAAACAAGTTTCTACTGAATATATGTCCTGGTTTTATTTATATATATATATTCCGTAATCGTTTTAAAAACATTCCCAATCGCTCCNTTTAATAAAAATGCACACATTGAATGTTATATTAAGCGTTTAATCTGCCGAGTGTATTCATTGCGTTATAAGAAACTTCGCTATTTTCACAGACAGCTGAGAAACTAATGGTTTCTGAATTAAAAAAAATAGTTTAATTTCTTTCATTGCATTAGCGGGGTCCATTTTGCCAATAAATACTTTTTTATCTCTTGAGTATGGATAAACCTACACATTGTTAGACATAGACTTTAAGGTTTCGTTAAACAGTCAATGTTAAAAAATGGCATAATTTGACATGTCTGGCTTTTACGATATTTCCATTTGACAACTTCGTTGTTTTTAAACGCGCGTTGCAATGATTTTCACAGATTTTTGTCGGTCAGCGGCCATATATTTTTGCCATGAAATGTCGCCCTAATGAGGTTCATTCATACGAAAGGCAATTGATGAGATTGGTGTAATGAAGCAAATAAAAACTGAAAGAATCACAAAGTTGAAAACAACAATGAACGCTCAAAGTATGTTTAATTGACTAACCATGTACTATATTTTACTATTGTATGCATTTTCATGAACACCAATATTGTTTAAGTTAAACATTAAAACACGTTCACATACATTGCATCGAAGACGGAGTACAGTAAGTTTAATCAAGTTGCTCCGTAGCAGTAGATTAGTAAGTGACGACAATATAACATTAAACATCGCCATGCATAACAATAACCTGGCGAATGTTTGCATTATATATCAAAATTCAACTAATGCCAGACAGACAGACATTTTTTTAAGACTTGTTCATCATCCAAACACATACATTTACAAATATTATGTCATCATGATAAGGCGGTCATATTTCCGTATTTTGTGACAAAAATGAAAACAAAAAAGACAAACAAAAACAGTAAGGAAAAAGTTGTTAAGTTTAAACAAAAATACCAAAACATTTTATGTTGTGAAGATGAGCATGTATTTAATATGTATTTGAATTTGCAAAGCATATGAAAACAGACGTGGTTAACATTGTTTTTAATACATACAATGATTTTTTGCTCTAACAACTATTTTAACACAGCTTACAATATTGTAATAAATATTAACATTAACAGTAACACAGCTAGCAATATTGAAATAAATATTAACATTAACAGTAACACAGCTAACAATATTGAAATAAATATTAACATTAACATTGATATGTTCTGCAGTTGAAAATGCTAATAACTGTTCCATTTGTATTCATACATAATTAAATCAACATACATCAGTTTGTATTAGATATAACATGAGCATTTAAATTTGCAGATCGCATAGTTTGTGATTCTTTTATAAAAATTGACAGTTTAATAAGTTATTATCTGTCACTTGATTTAAGTAATTCTAAATATTTATATACTGATGGCCTTATAAAGTATTTACGTTTGATGTATTATTTGCTTATTGTTTGGTATCTTGAGCACATACATACAAAGTGATATTCATCTTCTTTGTCGTTTGTGTTAGAACTTAAACAATATCGTTCTTGCTCGGTGTATTATTTCTTGCATATCTACCTGACTTGATATCTAATGGATTTGCCGACATGCGCAGTATACAAAAATAAAATCTTAGACTTTTGGGGAGAATATCCAGATATATTTAATAATCTAGCGTGAGTTTAAACTGACTATATATTTCTAGAACCGAGATCTTTTCTAGGGTACCAAACCATTCTTGTTTGAAGTTGTCAATTACTCGTTTTTTAACAAATATGTACACATTCTTTATGGTTAATATTGTGAACGTTAGTAAACACATCCGCAAAACCATGAGTTTCCAACATCAGCTTAATATTATATACACATTTACGGTGGCCTTTAGACAGTTATCAAGTGATCGTTCGTAAACATTTTTTAAAGTCATATTATCTGTAGATACAAGCTCAAACCAATAATTTTACATTCGGGTGTACCTATCTACATATAGTGGGTATCTACCCAATTCACCGTAAACTGTGGTATTACAAGTATTAGGTTAGATTCATTTTTACAATCGAATTAATTTCCCCCTAAATAATTAAAATAGTCGGGAAAATCATTTAATGGTATATTTCCATTGTTTTTACCTGAAAATGATTTAAAGTGCTTCCAATAATCCTTTGGTTGACTGGTTTTCATACGTTAAAGTTTATGCATTTGATCCTTAAAGTAAGTATTCTTTTTCTTACTTATTTTTTGTTTATAATGTGTTTTACATTCACATAAATTAACTCGATTTAATTCCGATTTTTTACTACAAAAACTATTAAAGGCTTAATGTCACATACACATCAAAATCCGATGCGTGTTTATACCGTCCCAAAGTGATTCGAACATTATTGCACTTATCAAATTACCTGTTTGGTTGTCTCTCAAAAATGGCTCAAGGTGTATCACTAATATGTGTGTCTGTTCGGATCTCCTTTCATTTTAATATTTTGCATGGCATGCACATTTTCCTCTCTCGTATGTCCATGAATTTTACTATTGATTATGATGTTTTCCATAGAAATGTTTTAAAATCGTAAGTTTTTCGGTTCCATAAACTAACAGTGGTTGCAAAAACTAAACCATTAAACATACGTACCCTTACTCCCTATCACTTGCACGAATATCAATTTTACGGTATGTTATATATATATATATAACCCGCAAGATATATAGACACTACACAGTTCACCAGCATACATATGGTCTATACACATGCACAAAGGTAATAAGGTGATAGCAGTATTGAATGTAGACAGGAAATGTTTTTTATACCTAATGATAAAATATGAACTTTCTGCAGTGAAATTACAGAAGTGAAAATAAACAAACTGTTATTTTCACCGGTGATATTAACACATTTTCGGAACTACTTTTTCTATTTTTAGATTATCATTTCAAGATTTTCTTCCCCTTGGTTGACCCACTTAACAATTACTTGCAAAGTAATTTCCCTTTTTTGTCCTAATTCCTTGTTTAAGCCGTCTGCATTGTAGCTATGTACACTACATGTATATAGGAACAATAAAAAATAAAATATCTTTGTTTTGATCTGGAAAAAATGGAAGCAATTGAAGAAATAAGTGAAAATGAATACTCTGCATTCTTTGGTGATATTTTTGATCTTGACATTAAAAAAAAAATGAGGAATCAATTGAAACAGTTGTAGTACCAACACTGGGAGGGGTAAGAGAGGTTGATCATGAAATTGATGAAATTGAAGATAAAACAAATGGAAATAAAATACCAGAAACTGTAAGTCATGTGAATTCAAATTCTGAAGTTCGCCAGTTTAGAACATTAGACATTGAAACATTCTTAAGTGAAAATCAAAATGAAAACACTCAAAAGAACACAGAGCAAGACATGACACTTTTGCATTCATTTCTGCATTACAAGGAAGAATCAAGATTAGCACAGTTTATTACACCTGACATCCTAAATAAATACATAAGTGAGTTTAGACTATCTGTAACAAAATAGAATGGCGAAGAATATGAGCCCACCACGTTAAGAGGTTTCATGTGCTCTATAGACAGACACCTAAAGAAACACAACTGCAAACTTAGGATAGCTACTGATAGAGAGTTTCAAAGGGCAAGAGATGTTCTCAAGTCTAAGCAAAAGGACCTCAAAAAGCAGGGCTTAGGTTACAAGCCGAAAACAGCGGATACATTAACCGATGGGCACCTTGACCTGATGTACAAGGCAAAGATATAAGATGACCACTCGGCACGCTCTTTAGCTCATTCTATGTGGTTTATCTGTGCCACATATTTTGGAATGAGAACGGGGACTGAAATCCACAATATGAAATTGGGCGATGTCTCTCTAGAAGTTGATCCCTGCTCCGGACGTCAGTTCATTGCGTTGTCTAAGGAACGTCAGACGAAGACAAGGACTGAAAACAGGGACTGAAATCCACAATATGAAATGGGTCGATGTCTCTCTTGAAGTTGATCCCTGCTCCGGGCGTCAGTTCATTGCGTTGTCTAAGGAACGTCAGACGAAGACAAGGACAGGTGCTAATGTCAGCGACACCAGGTAATTATTTGTTACTTATTTTTCAAAACATTATTAACACAATAATCTTTTTNCATTTTTTTTTTTTTTTAAGGGCAAATCAGCCAAAAGCCTATGAGATACGTTATGATCCTCAACGTGATCCTGTACATCTCTACAAAACATACAGCGACATACGGCCTACTGACATGTTGGGTTAAGACTCCATTTATCTTGAGTAAAAAGGCTGGTATAAGAAATCGGCAATGGGATTAAATAAGCTGTACAATATCATGAATGAGATGAAAACAGATGCAAGAATTGAAGAGACACGCATTACACCATACAGGTACTAAAAAAGTAACTATAAACTATGCATATGATCCGCATCACGCTAAAACATACCTTGAGGAGATTGCACCCATATTGAATCCAGATCAGCTCGCATTTTAAAGCTTAATGTTAAAACACTGATGTTAAGCAAACAGATGTTGATCTGATTGCGCTTTCAAGATCGAAACTGTTCGCTAGCGACATAAGGTATGTTTTCGTCTGCTGTGGCTCATGATGTTCTTTCATCAGTTCATTAATTTAGAGCTTTAAAGGTGTACAATACACATTCATGTACATGTACACTTAATTTTGTTAATTTAAAATTTATATTTAATTTCCAATGACATGTTTACACTTACCTTATCAAATAAACCGTTCGCTTAAAAAGCCAATATTTTTGATGATCACTGCACTGTAGTGGCTTATGCATTTTTCTAAAAAGCATTTTCATCATGAAATATCCTGTTTGTTTACATCCATTTTACTGTATCATTTTCAGTGTGAGAAAACGCAGGTTCAGAAGTTAAATGATGAAGGAGTTCCAGCTAATCAAACAGTTCAAATTTCGGGCCATAGAAATATAAACAGTATCAACAATAACAGCAAATTGAACAACCAGCAGTCAATGGTCATTTCTGACATTTTGTCAGACTCGTCACGTCCAAACAGCATCGTGCGTCGGGCTCCCGCGCGTCTCGCAATGCCAATGTCTACACACAATTTCTGGGATTCCTGTGAGATGCCGATGGGAAGAGAGTTTTTCATGAACTCTCACTTTCAGGGAAACGTGGTCTTCAAACTTTAATCGGAAAGAACAAAGCACGCTGTCTCAGCAGCAAGTCCAACAACACAGACATGTGCATCATGATTCCAGCCCTGACATGGTGTGGCAACCGTTCAAAATGATTAGAATGATCCCCAGTGACAGTGATAGCGATTAATCTTGCTCATTAACACTTAAAACCAGCTAAAATAATCCTGTTTGTTGTTAATCCACGGATTTAAACACTAAATTACTCAGTTGACAGTTTGTAAAAATGGCGCACTGTATGAATGAAAAATGTCAAAGTTTGCGTATTCCTACGACATCACGGACATGTATTGTTCAGTAAATGTTGTTACAATAGCAGTATTTCATGCTTAAATTTGTTTGCTTATTTTAGCAAGAGCAATACAATGGTAAAACCTTTCAGCTTTGTTTACTCGTAAACCATCGAATATTGGACTTTTTCTTTCGGCGGAGGATGATGCAAACACTAATGACGTCATTTTGTGTATTGAAATTTATTGAGGCACGCCACGGGAGAAAGGGTAACTTTTCAGCAAAAGGGAAACAGCTGTTAATTTTTTTCTTGAAAAAGAGGCATACAAGAAACAAAAAATGTGTTCATGTCAGTGTAAGATCGTTTGTTAGTTCACTCGTGATCATAGAAAAATAATATTTTCACTCGTGGCTGCGCCACTCGTGAAAGTATATTTTCTATCATCACTCGTGAAATAACAAACGATCTTACACTGACACGAACAAAAATCTTCTATATATTAAGTGCAATATAATAGGAATTTGAAAAAAAAAAAATATGCGAACATTTACTTAGTAATGGTAAGAAAAGGACCATATAATTTTGTAAGTGTTTCGTTGTGGTTACATTATATGACGTTTAGAACAAATAGCATTTTGATTTTTTTTTAATTCTAAGCATCGATCTTAGATCTTATTTTGTCTGCAAAATTGTGAAGAAAAAGTTTCAAAGCATAAAAAAACTTATTACTTTTTGTCCGTAACATTAATTCCTTACTTTTTTAAGTTAACGTGTATTTACGTTAAATGCATTTGTTCCATTTTGAAAATAGTCTGTCCACTACAGAGATTTATTGTGAGAGCAGTAGAAGGGTACAACTGTTGACTTAATCTTTCTATTGTGTAAAGGTTCATTCACAGTTATGTGCAAAATTTAATGTATACCTTCGCTTTAAATAATCATTAACAAATGTAATGACACATTGCATAATAAAGTTTGATTTATAGCACACGCGATACCTGCTCATAGCATTAATTTTAATTTATTCTATATAACCGTCGTAATCTCTTATTAAGATCCGTAACAAAAGTTTACGCTGGGCAGAATAAGTTTTAACATTTCGGGGGACCTCCATCGGAGTAAACGTTAATCCGAAAGTGTCATGTGTACCAAACGTACAGTTGGAACGTGATAACGGCATCCCAGTGAATTCCGGAATGATTCAAAGCCTTATCAACAATAAATGATCGCACTTGTGGTAAAAACCATAGTAAGATATGAAACATAATGTCGAAGAATCGTCTGTACAATATTAAGTACAAAGGGAAAGGAAAACAAAATCATATGCATATCGAACCTTTTATGTCTCGATTAATGCACCAATACAGGACCACATGCTATGCTATACATATTATTTCCAAAACAAATTTCAATGCTGGAACGGATATTTGTGTTCAATGATTCACAAACTTTCTCTTCCATCACGCAGGATACCAACGCCAACAAATTATTAGCCGCTGTAATGAAATAGATTTTAGTATTAACATATAAATAAGCTAAATGAAATATGGGTGTATTTTTGGTTCCAACTATAGAAGACCCTATCTCAAACGCTGATATCCGTTCTCGGAAAACGGCTGGGAAAACGGTACTTTTGATTGACGTAAATCATGTAAACCTCATAATGAGTACATGTTAGTATGTAAATGTTCGCGTCGTTGCATATAATACGCTATTTTTGGAATGTATACATCAATTGTTGCGTTGGTGAATAGCAGTATTTTTTTCTCATTGTAAGAATGTATATTATAAATGGAATAGTTTATGGTTGCGGTTTTTAAATAATTGTTTCAAACTTGATGATTGTGTTCAATTGAATTCCACTCGCACAGTGGGCCTGTGTAATACAACGTCACGCAATGAACTCATGCGATACAACCAATCGGAACATCACAGTGTGATTTTCCCAATATATCAAGATTGATTAAATAATATTTAATGCAAAATAGTAATATATTAACGTGCAATAAACAAGTATGGTATACAAAATACAGTTGAATCATTGGTATGCATTTGCTATCACGGAATCTGCTTTAATGGTTAACTTTATAATATTCTTATTAAGGGTTTTATCTATTATAAATGGTGCCAAAGGTCTACAATACGATAACAAACATGTACGAGTGACCCCGCATGCGTTTCTCGTTGCAGAAAAAAATACTTTTAAAGGCACTAAGTAATCTTGGTAAAAGGTCCAAGAGCACCATCATGCACACGTATAATTAGTACTTTTGGTAATACATAATTTACTTTGATTCATGTACAACATAATAATATGTAGCAACACGTATTCTCCAAAAGCAATATCAGATGATACATTCTTATTTACACCCACAATTCTTTCATTTTACTCATTCAAGTGCTCAATTACATAAACAACACACGACGATACATACAACACGACTTAAAACATTAAAAAGTATATAAGGATTCACGGTGTAGTACACACAATAACATGCAAATGAAATATTGCATTTAACATATCACAACCTTAACTGGTTCACAAACCTTATTTCGCATAGCGGAATAACGTCATTATGGACACATGAGTAGTCTGCCCATCCGAAGTCCTTCTGGCCTTCAAATACAGAACACTCTCCTGCCGACCAATCCGGCTCATTAGGGGCCCAGCCTAGTTTATAACAAAATCGACAATGTTAGACCAACTAAGACCAGCGTCTACGATATAAATATTACAACCCTAATATTAATCTTAAATTAAAGAAATGTGGTTTATTTGTTATATAACTGTATGCAACATGGCATCAACAATATAAAACACAAGCGTACCGAGAAACATATCAGTTGTGTTTGTGTCCACCCATACCCAGTGTCTCTCTTCAGGCAGGGAAAGTCCCAACCAAAAGTGCCCTTAACAACAATATTACAAATAAATATCCATTTTAAGAGTGCGTTACTTTTTGTATACTGTCTTACTACACGATATAAATTGATAATGATACTAGTTCTTGCACAACAATGACGTAATCGGGTCATTTATTGGTAAAATCGTGGTGCGCTCAATGAATAAATATGATCAATTTGTACACGTACATGGTTCATCTGGTAATGAAACGAAGGTCACGTGCGCAGATTATAAAAAATGCAAAACATGCAATGATTTCAAAAGTAACATTTATTTGTTTCATTAAATAACCCCATCTCCACTGCAGTTTGTCAATACGAATGTATCTACCAATCTCTAGCATCAATAAGTGTGCGTCGAAGTATGTGAATACAAAATAAGACTTGAGAAAAAAACTGAGCTGCCGTGAAATTTGCGGGCGAGCTACCAAACAGGTAAAACGATTCGTCAAATACCAGCCACCCATCAGGACAACTAGGCCAACCGTCCGCTGTAAAAACTATAAAATGTGTAACGGGTAACAATGGCCAAACAATTCTTAATATAATGCAATAACGACCAGTTCTTTGGGTGTTGATGTTGGAAAAAAATATATTTAATATCGTAAGTGTTTTCAATTTTGTGTAATGAAACAATAATTTGTTCTTCGATATGATACTGCTTTGCATTGTTATTGTCTAATAATACTACAACAACCAGCTTACCCATTACACAATAAGGTAAAACGATTACTTTTTCAACACATATGTTAACTTCCATTATCAAAGCAAGTCGGCAAAATAAATATATTAAGAGTGAATAATTCGAACATATACATATTGTATTATATAATAACATACTTTCACAAATGCATGACTTATAAGACACGTAACTAATTTCTCACACATTGGACTGAGACGTTTGAGTCTTGTGAACATGATAGCATTCACATTTATATTTTACCACATTAACGTTTCAGCCACTACTCTAAAAGATGTAACAGATAAACGACAAAGAATGTGTGCACGCACTCAGGTATCATGCGTTCAGCTAATAACTATAATAAACTATATCAAACCGGGTCTGAAACAATACGATCAATGGTCATGGTATATTTTTGTTTAAGTGCGACGATTGCGAATGACTGCCATATGGAATAGAATGAACTGATAGGAATGTTATCCAAGTTCACGAACTGTAATAATATATTTTAATGGTGTTGTTCTGAATTCGATTTTAAATTCATATGCAGACAAATGTGAAATGACCGATTGAACCTGTCGCTGCAGTGATAGTGATTGGAAACACATACATTCAATAGATGGGGCCAAATAAAGCTAATAATACTGTAAGTCCCACTATATGTTCCATTGTTGTGAACACTGTCTGGTATATATAAAATCCTGTCATTTGTGAATCAAGTTGATCAGGCATAGTGTGCGGTCTATAAATATTATTTACAGAATACTCAAAATGTGTTGACTGACTTAATTTAAATAATAATACCGTTTTAATTTTTTTTAACTGTTATATGTTTATGATAATATCAGAAGCACATCTAAACCCTAACTTTATGAAAGACAAATTATGTTTAAATTTTACAATTCTTAAACAATCAAGAAAAACTATATAAATATGTTTTGTAAAATTTTGTATTTAACTATTAACACTCTAATCCAATGATATATGTATTTATTATTTACACCTGTTATTATATAGCCTATTTTGTGTGTTTCTGGATAGTACTGTATAGTACACTTATATATACATGTAGTATGTAATAAGACAGGTATTAAAAAACAAATCGATTATTATAGTTTCTAACGAGTTTAGCGTTATGTTAAGAAATAGGGGAATCAATTAAAAAAAATAAAAAATCAATAACATCTCAGTCAGTCGTTTTACTTTGATTGTTTGAATATAATTCAAACATTACAATTTTCAATATAAAACATTTTTCAATATAAAGAAGTGAAACTCCAGCTGCTGGATCAGTATTGAAATCTTATTACAAACAATTAGTTGGTCCTTTATTTATGGCAAGTGACCGATTGCCGAAACAGTACAAAACAGCACAATACAGCACAATACAAAACAACATAAACACAAATAAGAATAAAGCTGGGGTCACCGCCTTGGAACGGTCAATGCAACGCATTGGGGGTTTAAACCTGGTTATAGAGCGCTCAACCTCACACTTGAACTTGTCATGAAGTCTCTTTCTCTCACACCAATCATACTCATTCAAACAGTTTTACATACCTGTGTATACCGTGTAACACCCGCTTCCATGACAAGGGACGATATAATCATTGAACATCTCACACGTTCTGTTAGTGAACCTAAACGCTTGGCAAGCTGCTAACTGGTAACATTTTAGAGCACAATGCAGTGTGTTGTCAGTTTGGAGAACACGTACGGGGTCGCCACTAGGAATCCCAGACTTTTCCCGGAAGTACTGCATCCGCACGAGACCGAACACCATGGGTAACACTGAACAACCAACGCTATATGTTAACTACGTTTCATTTTAAACAAACGCTTCTAGCGCATACAAGTCAAATACATATAAAAAACTATACATTAAATTAAACACAGTTTTTATATTAACATATCAGTTCAAAGTGGCATTTTCTAATTGCATTTATATCGTTAGCATTAACATGTGCGTCGTTAGGTTTGAACAAGTTGGTTAAACGATTGTGTTTTTTCCCCCAACGAAACAAGCGAAATGATTTTCACAACACATAAATTGCGATTTAATTGGAGTATAACCTAGTCGACAACTTGAATACAATATACATTTATTGTAAAAGGAATTGTTCGGAAATTAAATAGACAATCAAGGGTATACAGTATGTGTAATTGTGTGTAAACTAGCACGGACTGTAATGAAAATTAAATAAGATATTTAATAGACAAACGTTTACTGTTTGAAGGCCAACACGTTATCAATATGTCGATCATAATTACATGTATATTAATACATGTAACATATATGTTGTTGAAACAATACATCATGTGTAACGTACCTATGTTTGCACGTAGTCCTAACGATATCATTCTTGTTTACTCTGCATACAAACGTTGTCTAGAAGCACATTCCCCGCATATTGCACCTATCTAACTGAGAATGCCACTACAGTTTGTTTATTAGCTCAATATCACTTAAGCCAGTGTTCTTCTTAGGTCGTTATTTTTAACGTACCTATGTTTGCACGTAGTCCTAACGATATCATTCTTATTAACTCTGCATACAAA
Organism: Dreissena rostriformis; assembly: GCA_007657795.1. Taxonomy (NCBI): domain Eukaryota; kingdom Metazoa; phylum Mollusca; class Bivalvia; order Myida; family Dreissenidae; genus Dreissena; species Dreissena rostriformis. The sequence continues at coordinate 26,839 of VMBQ01006044.1, read as the reverse complement.
CGTTGTCTAGAAGCACATTTACCGCGTACTTCGTCTATCTAACTGAGAATGTCAATACACTATATGGTTATAAGCTCAATACCACTTAAGCCGGTGAGTTCTTGAAAGGTCGTTGAACAAAATCCTCATTGAATTCAATTAATTAAGACGCAACTGTTCTCACATGTCTTCAGGCGGCCATCCGGAATCGTGTATGGAAGCTAGGGCAAAGAAAAAGAAAAAAAAAAGATCCTTTTCAGAACATAGTTTTATATTAAGTTTTATAATTTGTTCCGTTCTGTTTCAACTCCTCAGACTTAAGAGTATAAGTATCACGTAATAATACGATCAATTGCTACAATTGAAAATTAAATTGACGTGTTCAATCAGAAACGGTAAATATCAATTAATATGAGCAAAGGACGCACTTATATGTGACATAATGGTAGCGAATGGCAATACAATGGTGCTCATATTTTTATAAAAATAGTTGACATGAGCCTAAAACCAATGTTTTACCTTATATATGTATTGTATTTAATGTGATTCTGGAATCTTTTTTTTTTTATAAGCTTCCGCTGCCCACTTATATCATGTCCTACTTGTCAAAAGATTAAATTTGTCGCACTCATTAAATGACATATTTAGCTTTTAGGCTACCGAATGACTTCTTTGCATTATTAAATCACGTTATTATTCACCTATCTTAATTAAAGCCACATTAAACGGATAAGATGTTCGTCGGATTTCACGCACACAAAACGTTAAATGAAAGAAAGCATTTTTAATTCTTTCATGGCGCCCGCAGGCATGAGCAGGGTTCATTTTGCCCCGCACATTTTTTTTTCAAACGAAGCTGTTGCTATTTGTCTTTTCAGTATGGTTGAACCTACATATTGAATGACTTTAACAGTCATGTTCCCATTGGTTATTTAGAAAAAACAACATGTAGCATTTGTTTTTAAGAATTATTTTGTTCAGCGGCCACACATTTTGACCATGAAATATCGGCCTTATGGGTTCATTCCTACGAAAGGCAATTTATGAGATTGTTGCATCGGGGCAAATTAAAACTGCAAACATGACGAAGTAAAGAAAACAACAACAATCTTTAAAGCTTACTATATACTGGTATTACGCATACTGCACTACAGTTTATGTATAGCAATCATTATACAGTGTATGCGTGTCTGATGAACATATGCAATTTCAGAATATTGTTCACGAACTGCTCAGACAGACCGCATAGTTTCTAAATTTTGGTCTTAAAGAATAAAGGCAAAGTAATTACAAAATACATTAACGCTAGATAAAGTTATTTTGCGATCAAAGTGGTAGGGTTTGAGTTCATATAATTTTGTTTTTGACCATAAATTGTTTCTTTGACATGCGACACTGAGTCGTGGACGTAAGATTTTAATCACAGCTGAAAAGTTATTCGAAAGTCCCACAATAAAGGGTAAGTATTGTTCTGCCAAAGTGAATTTAACAATTCTATTATAGCTGTCATAAGGCGATATATTTTAAGATATCTAAATAAGTCACATGCTTTTGTCACACAATTAAACGGAGACCGAACTGTAAAACAGGTCAACCGCTAAGTACAGTGTGTGGTTGCCTAGTGGACAACGGCTGTAAGGTGACTTGTACATACAGGATAAATATGTCGACACTAAGGGATACAATATATTGAGAGGATTATGCTAATATGGACATCTTACACTCAATATGACATCATTGTAATCCGCTTGTGAAGGAAACCGACGATACGCACTGTTTTATCGATAATTAATATAATAATAAGGACATAAACTTCACTTAAATATCCTCTATAAGAAAGATACGACTGAAAACGTTAGAATCCATAATGGCATAGGGCCTCGTTATTGGTGGCTGACACTGGTTCAGTCAGGCTATTTTGTTTACCAACAGGAATACAATAGCTGCCCGGAAAAAAAATCGACATTCATTTGTATGTGAAGTCAACATAACATTGTACATCGGCCTGCATATCAATAACCTACCAAAAGTGTGCATTGGTTATCAAATGCAAATATGTCTAACCATTAACAATTGAATTGTCAAACAACATCATAATAACCTTTGATTTATTATACATGCTATTCATGCTCATAGCTTTATTTGAATTTAGAATAAATTATCGTCGAAATCTTTAATTAACACAAGTTAACGCTGAGTAGAAAAGGTGACGATATTCTGAAGACCTTCATCGGAGTAAACGTTAATCCGAAAGTGCCTCGTGTCTTCAACGTACAGTTGAAACGTAAAAATGGCAACCTTTGTATTCCGGAGTTATTCAAACCCATAAACAAATGAAATGATCGGACTCATGTAAATAACCATAGTAAGGTATGAAACATAATGTCGATGAAACGCCTTTACAATATAAAGTAGCAAGTTAAAGGCAAACTTCAAAATACATGAATTTCCCAAATGTGTATTTCTCGATTAATACACAAATACAGGAACATTTATTATAGTTCATCAATTATATTTCCAAATCCAATTTGATGCTGATTAGGCTTTTTTCAATGATTCACCAGCGTTCACGTCCATCACGCAGTGTACCATATTTCTGTGGGAATATTTAATCAACAGCGACAACAGATTATTCGCCGTTGCAATGAAACGACTGTTATTATAAAGCCTGAAACCCGATATTGTCGCGGTACTAAACGAATAATCATCCGCATCAAAACACCATGTTTATATATCGGGAAAATGATTGAATAGACAGTCATATTGGATTTTAACTTTATTTCATAATTACTTTTTTTTTATGAAGTAAAGCAGTACATGTTAACAGTAATAACAACAAAAACAACACCACATGCCGTCATTCGTATTTATCATCGCATCGGATGTTCAGCGGTAAATAGGTTACATAACACTAACAATGAATCCAACGTGAATAAACAAGATATGACAAACGATAGCAAGCAACAGTCAACAAAGTTTATATCAGTCTAAATAATAAGAAATTTAAGACACAAACATGTGTAGCTATCACAGTTAATTTCAATCAGTCACATTTTTACTTTAAAACTGAAATTAACTCTTAGAATAAAAACATTGTTAGAGTCTGACCACATAAATAATTAAAATTGTGCAACCCCAAACATTTCACTGTATTTTTTATGTCTGACACAATCACCCGCAAACAGACGAACATAAAAAAGTTCATTGGGAAATTTCATTTGCATATTGATTTCAAGGAGATTTTGGATTCAAAAGATATTTTTTGTCATTTTTGTATATTCTATTACCAAAAACAATATTGAAACTAGAAGCAAGAGATGCTTTTGAAGAGTTAACGTGTGGACATGAGAAATACAACGCCATGCTTAACTCTTGCAGAATAATCGGAATACCACGGTGTAATATTCCCTGTCTATCAAGAATGAATTGTCCTTGATGCGAAATAGTAATCACTGAACGTTCAATAAACAAATATTATATACAACAAAAATCGTGTTTTTATTGAAAAAAATGAGTTCACAATAGGAACATCGCATGCGTTTCTCGGTGCAGAAAAAGTGTATTGATGTAGGAACTTAATTATCTTGGTTAACGATACAAGTACACAGTCATACAAACGTATAGTAAACAATTTGCGTAATACATTTGTTATTATGACGTATGTACAACAGAAGAATATGTAGCATTAATTAAACTCTATAATCGAAATCAGAAGATACATTACTATTGACAGCCGATATTGTTTCATTTTACTTATTAAAGTGACCTAAACAACACATGACAATACATACAACACTACATGCAACATAAAACAGTTTTTTAACAATAACTTGCAAATGAAATATTGCATTTAAAATGTTACCACCGTTACTGATTCACAAACCTTGTTTCGAATAGTGGAATGATGTCAGTACTGCCAACACTGACGTCTGCAAAAAACATATGCATACACATGTGAAATGACCCGTTGAACCTGTCGCTGTAGCTATAGTGGTTAGCGAGACATTAAAACATTCAATAAGATTGGGACAAATGAACCTAATAATACTGTCAGTCCCAATATATGCCCCATTGATGTTATAAACATTGCCTGATATATATTAGATCCTATAATTAGGGTTCGGTCTATACTTATTATTATATTATTATTTACAAATATAGAGAATATGCCAATACTGTTAAATGAATGACATTGAATACTAATATCTTTTGAAAATATGATAATGTGATAAGCACATGTAAACCTTATTGGTTGACAGACACATTATGTTTAAAATTTAAGAATTCTTGAACAATCCGGAAATTCGGTATCAATATGCTACATGTATATATATATATCTACAATGTTATATTGCATGATCTATTCTATTTTTCTTGTTTATTGGAATAGTACTTAATAACATACATATATTGTAACCACGTAAATAGTACTTAATAATACACGGAATTTAATAAATACATCGATACATCGAATTCGAGGTTTTCTACGGTTTAATATTTTAGCGTTATGTTTAAATGTAAGTGAATACATTAAAAACGATATTTAAAATATCTTAGTCAGTATGACTTTGATTGTTTGTATATAATTCATACGTTACTTTTAAATATACGACATTTTTCAAAACTTGCCATTCAGTCACTTTCACACACAACAGTCATTCTCATTCAAACAGTTTTACATACCTGTGTATACTGCGTAACAACCGCTTCCATGGTAAGGGACGATGGAAGCATTAAACAGCTCAAAGGTTCTGTTACTGAACCTAAACGCTTGGCACGCTTCACATTTGTGGCATAGTCGAGCACAATGCAATTCATCGTCAGTTTGAAAAAAAATCACTTGGTCGTCACTCAAAATCCCAGCCTTCTCCCGGAAGGACTGGATCTGCACGAGGCGGAGCACCACGTGAAACACTGAAGAACCACCCAATATGTTCATTAAGTTCCATTCGAAACAAACGCCTATAGTTTTTAAATTGAAATATTTATAATATTATAATAATATATAATATACAATAACATTAAACACAGTTTTCATAATAAAAAGATCATTTAAATGTCGCACTTTTTAATTACTCATATAGCGATAGTTTAAACTCTGTGTCTTTAAGTTTGAGCAAGATGGTTTAATAATCGTGTTTATTGTTCTTAAATAATGCAATAACTTTTGCAACATAACAAGAAAAATGATGCTAATAACAAAGACATTACGATTGAATCGAAGCGTAACCATATCAAAATCCTGAATATAATTTCAATGTTTATTGAAAATGAATAATGCTGAAAAAGTCGAAAATAAAATAGATAATAAACCGTATAAATGAGATGAAACTATGTTTAAATTAGCAAGCAATTCTAAAAATGAAATCAAAAAATACATAGACAAAATGACACGTTTTTAAGTTCTCTCTAGAAACTAATATCGACGGTGCTAATGTCGTATGTGTATTAAAACAAAATGCAAACACATTCTGAACGTACCTATTATAAAACGTAGTCCTAACGATAACATTCTTGCTAAACCTTTATAAACAATTGTCTAGACGTACAAACATCGCATGTTACTTATATCTAACTGAAACTGAGAATGTCACTTCACCACATCTTATATATAGAGCAACTAAATTCAAGTGCAGAAATGTCGTTGAAATTAGTTTAGATTGAATTCAAGTAGGACTGCAAAGTTCTCAAATGTCAGCACTTGGTCATCCGGTATCGTTTATGGCAGGTAAGACAAAGAAAACAAGAAATTCAAATCGGGAACCCTCGGACAATTCCGCCATAACGGCGATCGGTGTGGTGAAGACCCATTGTCCGAAGCGTTCAGATTGAAGAAATTAGATCCGTTTCCAAAAATAATTTAATATTACATTTTATAATTTGCTTTGTGCCAATTCAACTCCTTTGGCTGAAGAGATTTAGTATCATGCAATAGTACGGTCTTTTACTAAATTGAAAATAATATTCACGTGTTGAATCAGAAACGATACATATCGATGAGCATGTGCAAGTTAGTCACATGTTTATCAAAATTTGTTAGTGAATGAAAATATAATGGTAACGGATTTTTATAAAAGTAAAAACATGCGACTAAAAACAAAATTGTCAATTAATATATATATGGCATTTGTTTTGCTATATTTTGAAATCGGTTTATAAAACTACACCTGCCCACTGATGACATGGTGTTATTGTTTTCTAACTTACAAGTTTTGCACACAATGAATGCCGTATACACATTTAAAGTTACATAATGTATATATTACACTCTTAAATACTTCCCTATTATCACGGCAAGCTAAATAACAAATGGTATCGGAAGTCAGACATGTGTTGTTTGTTATAATTCATCTATGTTTGTTAAAGCCTTAGCAAATTGATAAGATGTTCATCGGATTGGCCTCACGAACACATTTTAAAATAAAATGCATGAGAAGGGACCATGTTGCCCCACACAATGTTCTTCTCTTCAGTATGGTTAAACCTACATATTGTACGACATAGACTGTTTTTGTCGTCAAACAGTCCATGTTTAAAAAATTGCATCTTAAGACTGTATGGTCCTTGCTTATGCAAACACTTAATGTTTCACTCGGTCATTTTGAAAAGCATGTTGCACTATTTTTAATGAATTATCTCATTCAGCAGCCACATACTTTGACCATGAAAGTTTGCTCTAATTGGGTTCATTTTTACTAAAGGCAATTGATGAGATTTTTGGCATGGGGAACATAAAAACTGCAAGCATTACACAGTAAAAAGCCACAACTATCATTAAAACTAACTACATTTTATGTAGTGCAATCAATATACTTTTCAAGCGTGTGACATAAATACATATTACTTCAGCATGATCTTCACGCACTACTAAGGCAGACCAAGCAGGCTCCAAATTTTGGTCTTAAACGAAAACAGCAAAAAAAAATCAATTAATGCTTGACACAGATGTAACATATTGAGAAGATAATTCCCATATGGATATATTGCACTCAATATGAAAGCAATGTAATATGCTCATGAAGGCAAACAGAAACACGCAGTGTTTTATCAATAAAAAATAAATTTTAAATTAAACAGACACGTCATTGTAATATCCATTTTGGAAAGTCTACGACTAGGACCGTTACAATGCATATTGACATGGGGCCGCCTGGTTATTGGTGGTTTAAAATGGTTTAAGCTGGTTCACGAAGTGATTATTTTTCTGAAAAAAAATCAACAATAATGCGTTACATAAAACATTCAACACGTTCACATACATTAAATCGGAGAAGAAGTACAGTTAGGTTAATCGTATAGGTTCGGAGCAGTTCATTTGTATGTGACGTTATTATAACATTGAACATTGACATCCATTTCAATACGCTTCCGAAAATTTGAATTGTTTATACAAATCCAACTAATTCACAGTTCGATGTGTGTTAATACCGACTTAAAGTAGTTCAAACATCTAAAGGTCGTCGTGGCGTTCATTGTGAAAGCGTTCTTTAGATCTCCCCCATAGACACCAAGTAATGGTCCTAGTCCCAGGAAGCGGACTCGAGAGCGTTTCAAATAAGCCTAAGGCTTTTGATACAATCGAGCTGAAATAAATAGGTTTAAACTTTACATACTTGCACTAATCGAATCCTCTGTTTGGTTGTCTTTTAAGTCTGGCGCAGGGTGTATCACTTATATTTTAGTCCCCAATCAATGTAATTTTGTTTATCGAATGCACGTTCCTGTTACCTACTGGTATTTCCACTGTGTGTTTGTACAAAGAAATGTTCTAACTGGTTAGAGTGTTCAAAACATAGCCGCAATGTCCAACATTCTACGTTAACTGTATCGTACACTGTATTTAAATGTTCGTAATTGTGATATTATATCAATACGGTTCTTCTTTAAGCTTCATATCAATTGTGGAGGTTCTCGCTACCTAAATCCTATATTTGCACTGCTTATGACAATATCAATGTCAAAAAAAACCTCAAAGTGCGCCGAACATGATGACCGACGATTGAAGGGGTTGATATAATTAACATTTAGTTAATTTCGTAATAAGACATAGTTTTAGGTTTATTATATTTGATAAGAATAGCTCAAAGTACAAACATAAAAGATTCAGGACTGCATCAGGAATACCTGGCATTTGACTGCTTTTACATTAGCATGTACGATGATGGCTGAAGTCGTAAATATCAAATTATACTTTTGCTTTGATAAATAGGACGCAAACAATGTATGTGCATAAACTTATTCTTGAACATGGCTCTTCTAAGAAACCTACCTAGCGTTTAGACTTATATTACTTTTATACATTTATTGCATACATTAATTATTTCCGATACTTACAAAACACATTAATATCCAAAGCCACTTTTGCAATGAGAATAGAGAGGTGATATAATTTTACCTTCATACCCAAAATATCACTTTGACATTGAAGTGCGCGATACAGGTTACAATTTTGAGTTTTCAATACACTATTTAACAGATTATGAAGACTTTAAATAACTGCTGATAGATATAGCATATAACAAATATGCTAGCACATGCGTCATATTAAGCAACCTAATAATTTATGTCGTATTGTACACGATGTAACATACGTACAAGATACAAGATACAAGAAAATTTATTTGACATGATGAACAGAAACATAAGCGAATAGCTGTTTCCCGACAAACACAAGTACATGGTACACGTAACAAAATAAAAGCAGCTGTAAGATGAAAGCACGTGGTAATCATAAAACAAAGACATGCATGGCAAGATATAGTAAAACAATGACGGATTTAAGACAGTTAATACAGATTAAATAGTTAATACAATGGGTTAAGATGGCATATGATAAGATAAGGGAAGTAACTAGTTCTAAGTTAAAACATAAAATGTAAGAATTGTAATGTCCCTTGCATTAGAAGGATATTGCACGTATATTAAAGAGTTGTAGTTAAATTACAGCGTTGGTTTAAATTATAAATAAAGGGTATAAAGATGTATACTGACTATGAAAAAATAAAGAACTATGAAGAAATATAAACTATGAAGAACATGCCTATGAACAACATGCCTACTCGAAACGAAAAGGTAGGAATGTGTAGTAGACCATTCATGACTCTGAGACCTACATATCATCAGTAGTGTTTTGGTCCTGAAACCAGCTAGCTCTCCGGGTAGTGTAAGATAGTATCCCACTTCCAGCAGAGAGCCATACCTCAGGGCGTCATACACTTGTACCTCCTGCAGGTACTGCTAGGCTGGGGCCATAGCCTACAAGGATGCACGTAGACACAAAAACATGGAAACATCATACATACTGGTGGGGGAAAAACGCTGGGTTCTAAATAATATGTGGCATAAGCCGAAGCAAAAGCAAGCAAAATAATAATAATATTGAAAAATTACATAGCAAATAGGTATGATACCCAATAAAAAAGCAAAGCATGGTAAATACACACAACTGGAAAATTTACATAGCAAATCAGGTATGAAACCCAATAAAAGCAAAGCTTGGTAAATACATACAACTGGGAGTGCAACATAATGCAGAGCATGCGCTACAGGCGACACAAAGAACACTTACATTTTTGGCCTGTCCAGGTGCGGACCAGTCTCCTGAACTCGTTGTAGTTGTCCTGGCGCCTAATATCTGAGAGACGACTGTTCCACACCCTAGCAGCCTCAAAACGGAAGGAATTGTGTCCATACCCTGTTGTCCTCACTGTAGGCATCTCTATCATATGATCATACCTGCAGTTGTAAACAGAAGATTAAATTGAATAATATTAAGGAATATATGATATTAAGTCATTTCAATAACAAACATATAACAATACAAGCAATGAAACAGTATCGAAATGTTAACAGCACAATATTATTGCAATATAATAATAATGATACTAATAATAATTATACGAAATACCTGCAGATATATTTATATACAACTGCTAAATGCTGAGCATATTCAAATGGCGTCTAGCTATCTGACCGTCGCTATCGTTTTTGGACAGTGGCGCAAAGGATTAACAATCACGTGCTCGTGCGAATAAACGATGTTTTAGCATGACCTATAACAATCATGGTTAAGCACTACCAATACTACAACTGAAATACTAATACGACTTGACTATGTATGGTCAAAGATAGTGGCTTTGTCCTTAGAAGGTTTATAAGATAGAACTTTTAAAATATAAATTGTATTTATTAATCCTTTGACAATCGTACTCCACACTCACATTGTCAAGTCATTAAACAATAGAGAATATAGCATACACACTACTTATAGCAAATTTAACAACAACAACGTTTGCTCTGTTTATGAAATGCAAAAACCCAACTGTTAACTGTTAAATGTCAAATATTATGGCTGGCTTAATATCGATGGGTCAGTGTGAGATGTTTTTGATACACGTTAGGATTGGACCAAATCAAAGAATGTTCAATCAATATCATTGTAATACTAGTTATTTGTGATTGTAACAAGACACATTTCATTGTGTTTTCTTTCATAATGACACTGCATGACTTCATTGAAAATGTGCAATACTATGTTGACTATGTAACATGACCGATGGATCAATATTAATAAACATACAAAGAAAACGAATGAGCAAACATTACTCGAACGATTAAATAACAACTTGTTTAAACAAACTAGTATAACAACCTCACTCACAGATCATTCTGAAATTATCATTGAAAACAAAAATGAAGCCAATGTTAACTGTTAAACCATCAAATACACACACACAGATAAAAAAAATAAAATGAAAATATATTTCCCCATAGTTATAACAGTATTTTACTACGCTTTATCTTTGTTTCAATGAAAGTAACAAAACAATATTTTGTCCTGATAACCGGAGTGTGCGGACTGAACAGGCTAACCGGGGATGACACATTACGCACATGCATTAAACCTCCTTTTCTCAGAGCGCGTCTCAAATAGATATTGCTACCTTGTGGTCCATGCTTACTTATCAGAAATCAACATCGTTGTTAATTAACAGACGAAACAAGTCAAAATCAAACGCTACGGCTCAACCATTTATGTCTTAGAACATTTCATGTAATGTATAGCGTATAAAACATACATTGAGCACAAACATCCGTTTGTAAGTCACAACAGCAACACGTGTTGTTTATTTCTCTATGTTGCAAATGAATAACATGACATGAATGTCACACATTTAAGTGCTGTCAATGAAACGTGTTGATTTCGGGGTCTTCAAATCAATCTCATTTGACTAAAAATGGTAGAACAAATTGGTATAACAAATTGAGAGATCATAAAAAACGATACCATAATTAACATTTTGTCTACACAAACTGACTTCCTATTGGATTAGAGCTTACCACGTGTCATGAATTATTCTTTGTTATACATTTGTATTATGCATACAGGATATATTTCATACAGCAAATGCTTTACACAAAGATTCATAGACGGCCGCATAAATAACCTATCCATTTTATGGTTTTATGATGATGAAAAGTAGATCACATATAATATAACTTATGAATACACCCACAATTAGTATATAAACAAAGCCGGTGTTTACAATCAGTTTGATTCGAAGGACCGTGTTAAAAGTTTGAAAGGTGTCCACACAATCCAATCGTTTCTACTCGCTGGGTGTAAATAAAGCTTCAATCTCAAAAATAAAATTGTACCACCCATTTTAATATCCGTTCGAATTGTTTTTTTATAAATTTCCCGATAGACTGACACAACTTCTTTAATAAAATGTTATCCCATTTGCCTGACAGCTCTTTTTATGTCGGTGAGAATTGCAACGTTCATAATCATGATTAACATCGTGTACTGTTATCCGTTAAGAACATGACAGTATAGCTGAAATTGTATAGATCCGTGTCTCAGGCTTGAACGGTGTATTGATTGCAATACAGAAACTGTAGTGCAATGTTGATAATAACAGGGTTATTAAGCTTCTTATTAAAACAACAACAACAACGTCGTATCAGATGGTAGGGGTAGTTTATAAAACGATTTTATAGTTTAGCAAATTAAATGCAAGACGCAATCTTAGCACCACATTTTTTCAAGCGTTTGATTACTAGTTTGATTTAAAACATTGGTTATCATTTATTCTATTGTTATACATTTGCATCACTTGCGCATGTGTATTGATATTTACCGTTTTAATTGAACATATGTCGACGTGGCTTTAAATACCACGTCAATGTAATTTTCAAATTTAGTAATTGGACGTATTATTGCGTGATACTTAATCTCTTAAGCCTGAGGAGTTGGAACAGAACGGGAAATTTAATATTAAATTATATATGGAAACGGATATTGTTTTTGTGTTCTTTGTCCCAGCTTCCATACGCGATTCCGGATTACCGCCAGTTGATATTTGAGAACTTTGATGTCTTAATTGAATTAAATGTAAAGTGCTTTCAATGAAATTTCTGTACTTGAATTTAGTTGCTTAATATATAATATATAATGAAGTGACATTCTCAATTTCAGTTAGATATGTGTAACATGCTATGAATGTACTTCTAGACAAATGTGTGTACAGGATTAACAAGAATGTTATCGTTAGGACTACGTTTAACAATAGGTACGTTCAAAATGATTTTGAATATTGTTTCAATTCGCATACGTCTTTAACATCGGTATATTGAGACGTTGAAAGTTTCTCGAAAGGGCTTAAAACATTGACATTTTGTCTATGTAATATCTTATTTCATTGTTATAATTTCTTGCTTCATTAAACCCAATTACATCTATTTTATGCATTTGATTATTTATTTAACATTCGCTTTTTTCCAATAAAAATCGAAATTGTACTCATCTCTCCAATAAGGTTATGTTCCGATCCAAGCGCAATTTCTATGTTATAATATAAAGAAGTGAAACTTCAGAAGCTGCAGCAGTATTGCATTTCTATCATACACACCCTCGCGGCCCTTTATTTATGGCATGGCACCAATTGCCAAAAACGGTACAGTACGGCACAAAACGAAACAACATATACACATAGTAGAATAAAGCTGGAGTCACCGCCTTGGAACGGTCAATGCTTAGCACTGGGCTTTTAAACCGGTTATAGAGCGCTCAACCTCACACTTGGCCCAGCAATAGTCATGATACATATAAGTGTATATAAAATTAAACCTCATAGAATTGCAACTCAAATTTAACAGTAATAAAAGGGAATTAAAACGCATTCAATTTAATTACTATTTAATTACTCAATGGTTGGAAGGAGACCAGAGCAACAAAGTTACAACTTTTTGAGGCACGATGCAATGAAATTACGAACACGCATCAACTACATCCCTTCTTTTTACAAAAAAGATTTAAGAATATAGCATCATATAGTAAATATTTCAGATCATCATCGTGCATCTTTAGGAAGAAGGAGCAATATTTGTTATAAATTACCAACTTGATTCTTTATGTGACTGAAATAAACTAAAATGTAAATGAAAATGATTGTAATACCTTAACAGAATAATCGTATAGACTGAGGCGATGCATCATTTCGCTCGTTAAGTTTCGAATGTAAGCTCATTATGCAAGAACAATAAAAACAATCGTTAAACCGACTCGTTCAAACTGTGCGACACATAGGTAAATAATTACAATATATGTGTAACAAAAAATGCGACTTTTACCTGCTCAATTAATATACAAAAGTGTGTTGAATTGTATTTTCTAGTAATATTATGGTAAATTCAATTAAAAAAATATCAACGTTTGCGTCCAATAGAACGTAATAACCATATATCAGTGGTTTTTCAGTGTTACCCATGTTGTTCGGCCTCGTGCTGATGCAGCACTTTCGGGAAAAGGATGGGATTCCTAGTGGTGAACCTATGATTGTTCTTCAAACTGACAACCAATTACATTGTGCTCGACAGTGTTACAACTTAGCATTGTGCCAAGCGTTTATTTTCAGTAACAGAACGTGTGAGCTGTTTAATGCTTATATTGTCCCTTGCCATGGAAGCGGGTGTAACGCAGTATACACAGGTATGTAAAAGTGTTTGAATGAGAATGATTGTTGTGAGTGAAAGGGACCTTATGACACTTTTTGGAAAATATGTATATTTAAAAAGAAACGTATAAATCATATTAAACCAAGAAAAGTATCAGGGCTGACTGAGTTTTTTAAACATTGTTTTTTTCAACTGATTAACTTAAATGGAAAAATGGAAAAATAACGCTCAAATAATAAAGCGTTCGAAACTCTAATTAATGTATTATTAAGTACTAATTACGTGTTTACTATAAACTTGTATTATTATGAACTGTTCCAAAATGCAAAACATATAAAAGGTCATACAAGTGTAACAATAAATTATAATAAATATAAATATATATATATATCATTGGCTCCAATTGTAAATGGTTTATTTCAAACTTTTGCAAAAAGGATTGATACCGAATATCTGGATTGTTCAAGAATTGTAAAAGTTTAAAATTATTTGTCTTTCAACCAATAAGGTTTACATGTGATTATCACATTATTATACACTATTAAGTCTTACCAAATTTTAAAACGATATTATTATTCCATGTCATTTGGTCAACATATTTGGCATATTCTCTATTTATATGTAAATAGTATTTTATAGACCGCTCACTGAGAAGGATCAACTTGATGCACTAATAACAGGACTTAATCTATATCGGGCAATGTTAACAACAATTGAACATATTGGAACTGACACTATTATAAGTTTAGCCCAATCTTATTGAATGTGTTAATGTCTCGCTTTCCTTACAGCGACAGGTTCAACCGATCAAAACAAAAACAGCCATACAATATATTATAATAGGTTGCGTAGTTGCATGCCATTCCTATCAATTCATTCTAGTCTATGTTAAGGTAATTCGCATTTGTCGCACTAAACAAGTACATGTCATGATCATTGACCGCATGGTTTTCAAACACGATTCAATATAATTATTTATAGTTCAATATAGTTCATTACAGTTGATTATAGCTGAACGCATGCTAAATGAATGATAATTAACCGCATGGTTATATACACGGTTTAATATAGTTCATTATAGTTCAGTAATACTGAACGCATAATACCTGAGTGCTTGCACAATTTCTCTGACGTTACACTTTAACATCTTTTAGAGTATTGACTGAAACGTTAATGTGGTACAATACACAAACATAGCAGCCCAATGTGTGAACTATTCATACAGTTTATGGTTTCATAATTCATGCATTTTTGCAAGTTTGTGCTCATATAATACAATCTTAATTTGTACGAATGCTTCACTGTTAATATATTCAATTTGCCGACTTGCTTTGATAATGGAAGTAAACATAGTCGTATAGAGTATACATGTTTAATGAGTAATCTGGCTGTTGTATTATTATTAGACAATAAGAATGCAAAAAAAGTATCATATCGACGAACGAGTTGTTGTTTCTTTACACAAATGTGACCACACTAACTATAAGGAACTTGCCGTTATTGCATTATATTAAGAATTGTATGGTCATGGTTTTACACGTTACACATTTTATTTTTTTACAGCGGGTGGCTTGCCTAGTTGTCCGGATGGATGGCTGGTATTTGAAGGATCCTGTTACCTGTTCGGTAGCTCGCCCGCAAATTTCACGGCAGCTCAGGTTTGATCTCAAATTTAGTTTTTTATTCCTAAAATTTGACGCACACGTATTGATGCTAGAGATTGGTTTATACATACTTATTGTGGACAAACTGCAATGGGGACGGGGATATGTGTTATTTAAAAAATAAGTGTTACTTGTGAAATCATTGCATATTTTACATTTTTCATAATCTCCTCAAGTGATATACGTTTCATTACCCGATGCACCATCTACTTGTACAAATTGTTCATACTTATTCATTGAGCGCACCACGTTTTTACCAATAAGTGACTCGATTACGTCATTATTTTGCGAGAACTTTAATGACATTGCTTTTCATTAGTAAATATAAAAATGACGTCATTGTTGGGGGACAACACTTTGCCGTTCGACGATCATGAAACCGATAGTGAAACGACATTGACACGCCAGAACATTATTTAAACACATTACGTTGCATTTTAAAATACTGTTCTTCAATTAATCAACGTATTTACTGGCTAATGTATGCATTAACACTGTTGGCGTTTATTCGAACATTTCATAAACCGATAAAATACAGATAAATGTTATTCAATCTTGACATAATAATACATCGACATAGCAAAGTCAACAGTGGAGGTTCGATCATGTAATTTACGTTATTTTTACGTCTTTTCGCACAGAATTTATGTAAGTCACATGGATGGAACCTGATACACGTCAATTCGGCGCCAGAGAACGATTTTGTACGGAGCCATGCTCGCAACCTTCAAGGTATGGACTTACGAACTCTCTTCGAAAAGATCATACAAGCCTATGCTTCGACCTGAACAAACGTAACAAAACTTTAAGAATCGTTGCAAAATGCGATCGCATAACAAGACAACATGAAAACTGGTATCATTATCAATTTATATCGTGTAGTAAGACATTATACAAAAAGTAACGCACTCTTTTAACTGATATTTATTTGTAATATTGTTGTTAAGGGCGCTTTTGGTTGGGACTTACCCAGCCTGAAGAGGGACTCTGGATATGGGTGGACACAAACGCAAGTGATACGTTTCTAGGTACGCGTTTGTTTGTTATTTGTTGATGCCATGTCACATACAGTTATATTACAAATAAACCACATGTTTTTAATTCAAGATTAAATTAATATTTGGTTGTTATATGTAAATCGTAGGCGCTGGTCTTAGTTGGTATAACAATTTCGATTGGGTTATAAACTAGGCTGGGCCCCAGATGAGCCGGATTGGTCGGCAGGAGAGTGTGCTGTTTTTGAAGGTCAGAAAGATTTCCAATGGGCAGACTACCCATGTGTCTATAATGACATCATTCCGCTATGTGAACAAAGGTTTGTGAACCAGTTAAGATTGTAATATGTTAAATGCAATATTTCCTTGTTATCGTTATGTTCTACATCGTGAATCCTTTTTATGGTTAATGTCGCGTTAAATGTTCTTCATGTGTTGTTTAGGTAATTGGTAACTTGCATAAGTAAAATAAAAGAATGTTGGGTGTAAATAAGAAGTTAGCTTCTGATATTGTTTCTGGAGAATAATTGTTGCTACATATTATAATGTTGTACATATATCATAGTAAATTATGCATGTCCAAAATTACTAATTTTACGTGTGTATGATGGTGTTCTTGGATCGTTAACCAAGATAACTTAGTGTCTACAAAATTAAAGTATTCTGCAACGAGAAACGCATGAAGGTTCACTATTACGTAAATGTGCTTGTATTTTTGACATATAGCACCAATTATAATGAATAAAACCCTAACTAATAATAATATAATGATAATCATTAAATCAGATTCCGTGACAGCAAATGCATACCAACGAGAAAACTGTATTGTGTATATATTACTTATTTATTGCACGTAAATTATTTTATTGTTTGCATTTAAGACAATTTAATCATTCTTGATATATAGTGTGTATTACACTGTGGTGTTCCGCTTAGTTGTATCGCATGCGTTCATTGTGTGACGTTGTATTTTACAGGCACACTGTGCGAGTGGAATTCATTGTGCACAATCATCAAGTTCGAATTAGTTATTTGAACACCGCAACCATGAAATATTCCTTTTAGTAAACACATTCTTACGATGAAAAACAGCATTGCTATTCACCAACGCGACATTTGATGTATAAATTCCAAACAAAAACGTAACTTTACATTGAACAACGCGAATATTCACATGCTCCCGTTGCCTCATTATGAGATTTACATTAATTACGTCTATCAAAAGTCCCGTTTTCCAGCAGTTTCACGAGAACGGATTTCAGCGTTTGAGATACGAAATTTTAAAATTCTTCTATATTTGGAACCAAAAATACACCCATATTTCAGTTAGCTCATTCATAAGTTAATACTTAAATCTATTTCATTACAGCGGCGAAGTATCTGTCGGCCCTGTTGGTTAAATATACCCACAGGAGTATGGTACACTGCGTGATGGACGTGAATGCTGGTGAATCATTGAACAAAAATATGCGTTCCAGCATTGAAATGTGCTTTGGATATAATATGTATAATTTAACCTGTGTTCTTGTATTAATGCATTAATCGAGAAATAAAAGTTTCGCTATGCATATGATTGTGTTTTGCCTTTCCCGTTGTATTTTATAGTGTAACGGCGATTCGTCGACATTATGTTTCATACCTTACAATTGTTATTAACACAAGTGCGATCATTTATTGTTGATATTACTTTGAATAAATCCTGAATACACCGGGATGCCGTTATCTCCTTTCAACTGTACGTTTTAGACACGGGACACTTTCGGATTAACGTTTACTCCGATAGAGCTCCTCCGAAATGTCAAAACCTACTCTGCTCAGCGTGATAATTAAGTATCTTAATTAGAGATAACGACGGTAATATAAAATAAAAATTAAAAAAATGCTAATAAAGCAGGTATTGCTTTTGAAATACATAACAATTCAGTATGCGGTGTGTCATTACATGTGTAACTGATAAACAAAAGCAAAGGTAAACATTCAAAAACGGTACATAACTTTGAATGAACCTTTACAGAATAGAAAGAATAAGTCAACAATTGTAACCTTCTACTGCTCTCACAATAAAACTCTGTAGTGGGCAGAATATGTTCGTAATGGAACAAATGAATCTAACGTAAATGAAATATAAATCGTAAAAGTAAGGAATTATTTATTGTGACAATTTAATTTTATGTTTTCGCTATTCACATTTTTGCATATGAAAACAGTATTAAACATTTTCAAAAAGCTATTAGTTCTAAACGTCATATAATGTAAGCAAAACGTAACATTTACACAATTATATGGTCCGTTTTGTACCATAACTAAGTAAATAAATTTATTTTCTCCGTTCAATACTGCTATCACTTTATCACCTTTGTGCATGTGTATTGACCTATGTATTTTGGAGAACTTTTTAGTGTCTATATCTTGCAAGCTTACATTCCGTCTTATTGATATTTGTTCAAGTGGTAGGGGGTTAGGGTATGGATGTTAACTGTTTCTTTTTGACAACTGTTTCTTCAAGGAACCGACAAACTGACAATCTGACAACTTTGTCCTATAACGAGATGTAAATGATATCACCCCATTTACGGTCGGTCGTCATGTAAAGTTCTTGTTTATATTGTCATAAGCATTGCGGTTATTTTGTGAACACTGAAACCAATTCAAACTTGTTTTAGTATAACGACACCATCAATAATACAGTTCATGGAAATACGAGTAAGTGACAGTAATGTACGTTCCATAACAACATTATAATGATTAGGAGACCAATACACACAACCAAATGAGTGATATACCGCCAGACTTGAGAGAAAACCAAACAGGTAATGTGATTAGTGCAAGAATGTGTGAAACACTTTGCGTCGGTATTAACAAACATCGGATTGTGATTTGCATATGAAATATGTAAAAAAAATATTAACAATGCACACATTTGGTAGGGTATTGGTATTCCGGCCGATGTCAAATGTTATGTTGACTTCACATTCTAATGAAATGCTTCAGAGCTATATAAATAAAAGTTATGTCATTTTTTGATTGTTGTGAATGTGATATTATAATGTCAATATTACAATATTGGTTTTCAGACAAACGCATATGCTAATAAATTAAATTACATAATGTGTCAATTGAATGCACTTCGAACAATTTTCCGGACAGCTCTCGCATTCCTGTTGTTAATCAAAATAGGGAAGCGGACAACTACAACGAGCGAGGCCTGGTATTGTTATGCGCATGGGGGGTTAGAGGGTTATGGTTAGGGGTCGGGTTAGGGTTTGGGTTAGCCTAAACGCAACCATAACCCTAACCCGACCCCTAACCATAACCCTTACACTAACCCTAACCCAGAGTTATCTCCCCTATACCAGGCCTCGCTCGTTGTAGTTGTCCGCTTCCCAACAAAATATCCTGACTGAACCAGTGAAAGCATCCGATAACCAGGTACTTCGTCAATATCGATCCTAATGTTTCCAGTCGTAGCTTTCTTGTATGGGATATTGAGAGGCAGTTTCTGGCTGATTTGATAGATTATTGATCAATACAATAGTGCGTGTCGTCGTTTGCCTTCACAAACGGATTTAATAGCTTTCTTATTCAGTTTATTATATCCATATTGGCAGTATATTCTCAATATATTATATCACTTATGGACGACACATTTGTCCTGTATTTACAAGTTACCGTACAACAGTTTTCCACTAGGCAACCAAACACCGTTGAATTGTTTATCATTTCTGTCTCGGTTGTATTTTGTGCCAAATGCATGTGGCTCATTAAGATGCGTTTGAATATTTTTTTTCCGAGTGAAGATATCACAGAAACATAAAATTCACTTTTACAGAATCAAATATTGCACTTCATTTTGGGACTTTCAAATAAAGTTGCTGGTGTGATTAGAATCTTCCCGTCCAAGATTCACGGACCCATGTCCAGGAATTAATTCATGGTCAAAGACGAAATTATATTAACTAAACCCCTGCCACTTTGATTGGGCAATAACTCCAGCGTTAATATATTTTGTAATACTTTTGTCGGTTCCTTTTAAGACCAGCATTTAGAAACTATGTGGTCTCCCTGAGCAGTGCGTGGACATTATGCTCAAATAGTATTTATTCATGCCACACGCATGAAAAGCGTTTTGATCGCTAGATTGCAACTGTAGTGCAGTATTGGTTATAACAATAGGCAATAGGTAGCTTTAAGGATCATTGTTAATTTTTACTTTGCCATTCTTGAAGTTGTATTTGCCCCACCCCAACAATATCATCAATTGCTTTTCGTTTGAATGAACACATTAGGATGTCAGTTCATGGTCATAATATGTGGCCGCTGAAGGAAATAATTCTAAAAAAGGTACAACTTGTTGTTCAAGAAAAAAAAGATGGGAAAATGAAATGTTCGTATAGGAAAGGAACTGACAGTCTGATGATGCTATTTCTTTAACACTGACTGTTTTACGAAACCTTAACAGTAAATATCGTTCAATACGTAGGTTTAACTATACTGAAGAGAAAAAAAAAGCTTCGTTTTCAACAATTAGTTGGCACAAAATGAACACTGCTCATGCCTTCTGGTGCTATGAAAGAATTACAAGTATTTTTATTTTAAGTTATGTTGCCAACATTATCCCATTATTCAGAAACAGTAAACACACTCGATTAACATCTTGTTCAATCCTAACGACACACCGGTAAATGATAACGATATATATGCAATTAGAAAAATAAAAGTAACTTTAAACTGATCCAATTACTATCAAAACTGTGTTTAATTTTATGTTATAGTAATTTAATAGTTAATTCAACTGTATGCGCTATAACCGTTTGCTTCAAATGGATCGTTATACACATATAGCAGTGGTTATTCAGTGTTGCCTGTGGTGTTCGGCCTCGTGCGGATGCAGTACTTCCGGGAACAGTCTGGGATTCCTAGTGGTGACCCCGTGATTGTTCTTCAAACTGACAACCAATTGCATTGTGCTCGACAATGTTACACCTTAGCAGCTTGCCAAGCGTTTAGGTTCAGCAGCAGAACTTGTGAGCTGTTTAATGCTTCTAAAGTCCCTTGCCATGGAAGCGGGTGTCACGCAGTATACACAGGTATGAAAAACTGTTTGAATGAGAATAACTGGTGTGAGTGAAAGCGACGTATTGACACTTTTTAGAAAATGTATATTTACAAAGGATGTATGCATTATATTCAAACAAGCAAAGTGGTTCACGACTGACTGAGATTTCATGTAACCGTTTTTTAATAAAGCGTTAGTAAAGCTTATAATCGATTTAAGCTTATATATATGAAACTACTTATATTATTAAGTACAATTTACATGTTTACTATATACGTGTATTATTGGTTACTGTTTACGTGTTTACTATATACGTCTATAATTAAGAACTTTTCCGACACACGAACAAAATAATAGATAATCACATTTTAACAATATAAATACATATTTCATCGGATATGAGTGTATAATTATAGTTAAATACAACTATTTGCAAAACATATTAATACCGATTTTCTGGATTGTTTAATAATTGTAAAAATATGGACAAACTTTGTCTTTCATTAAGTAAAGGTTTTCGTGTGCTTCTCCAATTATCTTTATATTAACACGAATCAAATTTTAAAACAATTGTTTTTGCTTCAATGCCATTCAGTCAACACATTTTGAATGTTCTCTATATATGTAAATAGTATTTATAGACCACAAAATCGATCAAAATGTGCACACCCTCTTCTTTTTAGAAGGAGTGCTGTATCGGAAGAAGACTGCACACTGGCCATGACTTGACTCACCAATTGCAGGATTTAATCTATATCAGGCAGTGTTCACAACAATGGAAAATATAGTGTGACTGACACTATTAGTAGTTGTATTTAGCCAAATCGTATTGATTTTTCAATGTCTCGCAAACCGTTATCGCTAAGGTGACAGGTTTGAGCGGTCATTTTACATGTCTACATATGTTTGTGGAAGCGAATTAAGGACCACACCCATGAAATGTATAATAACAGATCGTGCAGTTGACTGGAAATCGTATTAAATCATGGTCACAATACACAAACTAATCAGCACCATATGTGAAAGATCCATACAGTTAAGTGTCACATCAGTCATGCATTTGTGCCAAAATGTTCTCATAGAACACAACCTGTATCTGTTCGAATGCCTCAATAGTTTTACTTTACTCTACTAGAAACGGTTAAAGAATATTACAATCAAAGACAATACGTAAAATATAAGTAGTATGGAGTTTTTGAACTATTATAAATCAATTAATTATCGTAACTCTGGATTTTATCAAACTGATGCAGATGTTTTTGTTTTATCAGGAACGGTCCTTAAATGGATAATAAAATATAACATTTAATTAGTTAAATGTAGCATTTACTGATTAAGAAGTAAGTCGTGCTGGTAAGCAATTACATAATGGTAAATCAGGTTGCCCTGATTATCTGCTGAATTATATTTTTTAATTTGGAATAAGTGGTAAAAGTTTGTTAAATAATGGTTGTAATTCGTTTAATAAAATGTTTGAATATGGACATTTCCGTTAAGGGTGGTGGTGAGGGTGTTATTGTTTCTTTTACATAAACAATGTGATGAGCAATATGTTAATAATTACAGAATGATAATATTATTAAGCTATTTTGGGAAATTATTCACTAAGGTCTTGAACAATAGACTAGCAATTCGGCTGAAAACTATCATGTCTTCATAGAGTCAGAGGCAGGATTCAGGCACAATATCGGAACTCTTGATAACATTGTGTATTACATGGTGTCATTTATTATGTATTAAGCGAACAAGAAAGATTGTATGCCATAGGTGTTGATTTCACCAAATTGTTGATTTCACCAAAGCGTTCACCAAAGCGTTCGATTATTTGGTTAGGGATATCATTTGGTATAAACTGTTAAAGCTACAGATTTTACAAATATAAAATCAAGAATACAATAAGGTAACACAATAAGTAATGAAGATTTGACCTGTTTTTTAGGTTTAAGACAAGGCGAATCATTATCACCATTCCTATTTAATAGTTATATTTTATATTGAATGACTAAGAAGAACATTATATGTTCAATGGTTTTAAAGGAATTGATATTGGTGTGCTAAGATTATTTGTGTTGTTATATGCAGATGACACAGTAATTATGAAACAAACAGAGGACACACTTATAAAAGTTTTTTTTTTGTTGTATGAATATTATGAAAGCTGGAAATTATGTGTTAACAAAAATAAAACAATGGTTATGGTTTTTTAAAAGGGGGAACAACTATGGAGGGATAAGTAATTTATGAACAAAGACCAAGAATTAGAAATTGTTCAATCATTTACATACCTAAGAATCGTCTTCACTACAGGAGGATCTCATGCAATTACTTTTGAAACACTTGGAGGCCAAACCTCGAAGGTTGTTTATAAGTTAAACTCACATTTAGTAATTTGTCCAACAATGTCAATACATACCAAATTAGAGTTGTTTGATTAGCTTGTTTGTTTACCAATTTTAAATTATGGGTCCACTTTAAGGTTCTTTTTCACGTTTTTTGTAAATTGACAAAATTGTAATGGTATGTCATATCTTTCTTTATTCATGTTTGATTTATTATTCGTGCTATGTAAACTTTTAACCGCGGAAAAATCAGATGTGGTGATAAATTAGAATGACGGGAAGTGGTGTTGTTTTGCTGTGACTAATGTTAAAATTTGATGCTTTCCGTTATATTAAACTAATTATGAAATGAAGTTAAAATCAAATACGATGGTTGTTCAAAAATTTGTATATATACTTCTACTGCTCCCACAGTACACAGTGGGGCTCAGTATTTTAAGTTTATGAAGTCTTTATGTTCTTATCGTCGGATAAGGTTAAACAGCAAAACGAAAATATATAAAACAATACGGTCGGTTTCTTAAAATTACAAAACAAATGTACGAAATTGTAACATTGATTTTTCTTGTTCGAATTCCATTTCTTATATTGTGCAAAATTTGTTGTTGTCCTCGATCAATACTGTTACACTCAATTGTGTTTTTTATACACCTTTTCAACTGAAATGGCTCACTGATTTACCCTTGCAAAAGCAAACATGTCCGTGGTTATGTCTGGTGACGTAAACCACATCATTTGCAGAGAAGAACTTTCTTATCCCACTTCAAAGTTGAATAGAAACAAAACATGTGTGCTAATAATTGAGATAAGAATTGTTGCGATAGCAAAAGAAAGATACACAAGAATAACAGTCACAGGAGCCGTATTCACCAATAATAAACTCAAACTCAGACTTTGACTCAGACTAAGACTTACTAAACACAGACTCAGGATTCGTATGAATTCACGAACGCGTTTGAAAATAGATTTTGTTTTATGACGTCACGACTAAGCGAACTCTCTAGTAGAGAAAACGCGCCAAATAGTGTCAAAAATAGTAGCAGACATTTCTGATATAAAATGGAGTGTTTGGCAGGACTTTGAAGACAGCGAAACGAAGCGTCAGAAGGCTGGTCCGAGCCAGCAGAGATTGTTTTGAGATTGTTTTGAATGCGCTGGTTCGGGACGGCTGGAGCCTTCTATCGGCGAATAAAAGGGGATCGGAGCCGAACAGATTTCGGTTATTCGAAGAAAAAAAAAGGGACGGGTGGCGAGCAGAGTATCATTGTAAGTAACATGTTATTATCGTATCTGCCTATACGATTGGATTTGCAACCGATGCCGTTTTCACTAACGCCGCATAATGCACAATGTAAATCACACTAGAATCAATCAACTCAGTATTCAGCCCAAATAAAACAAGTAGCCCAAAAGAAGGAACACATTCATCCAATTCCAATACAACCGCAAACAGTTAAAGAACCAGAATGAGTAGTAACCCATATGACATCCCACAGAAAAAGAACCTACGGATAATGACCATCAACTGCCGAAGCGTTAGAGAAAAGGGAGCAGAACTACAAACTGCACTACACTACCTAAAACCTGATATAGTCTGCGCCACAGAATCATGGTTTAAAGGAATTGAACCAGGCAAACCCCCTAAAAACGACGCTATACAATCATGTGAGATCTTCCCACCAAATTACAATGTCTACAGAAACGACAGGGGTACTTTAGGGGGAGGGGTATTTATCCTAGCAGAAAAATCCATCACATCAATAGAGCAAACATCATTAATTACATACGGCGAGATCGAGTGGATACAAATTTAAATGAAAAACAGTAAGGACCTTTTAATAGGAACATTTTACATGCCTCACAGAAAACAAAAACACCTATATGAACTAAAGAAATCACTTAACATAATTGCCAGTCAAAATAACAGAAACATAATACTCACTGGGGATTTGAACTGCCCAAACATAAACTGGAAAAACCTTACAGAGGGAAAAGACAAAGAAATACAAAAAGAACTCGTGGACATTATGGGAACACATAATCTAGAACAAATCCATGAACACCCCACAAGAGAAAACAATTTACTCGACCTGGTATTTGTCACAAACCCAACAATGGTCAAATCATCTGTTAACGTACCAGAAATATATCAGATCACGACATCATAATCACAGACTTCGAAACCAAAGTACACCATCAATCAAGCACCAAAGGAAAATGTTACATATACAGCAAAGCAAATTGGGAAAAAATAGAGCATGACCTAATAGAGACTAATACGCACATCAAAGAGGAAGAAACCAAAGGGACATGCATATAAAACCTTTGGGACACATTCAAAAAACAGTTTTTTGATGCAATGAATAAGAACATACCAAATAAAGAAATCAGATCAAACAACACANAGAACATACCAAATGAAGAAATCAGATCAAACAACACAATCCCTTGGATCAAGACCAAACAAAGAAAACTGATAAAAAGGAAGCAAAGGCTATACAGACAGGCTCGCAAAACCAAAAACTGGAAAAATTATAGGAATTTCAAAACGAATGTAAGAGAGAACTAAGAAGAGCTGAAAGAGACTATGTCAACACCAACACCAACGAAGGACTAGAAACCAATTACCCAAAGCCATTTTGGAAATGCGTGAAATCTAAACGACAAGACTCAAGCGGAATAGCTCCACTAGCGACTGGGGCATGAGGTTCAACGCCAAAAAATGTTATATTATGTCAATAAACCAAAAATCAAACAAATTTTTTGATCTAGACAATCACATATTACAACACGTACAGGACAATCCATACTTAGGCATACTAATATCAAACGACCTCAAATGGAGCA
>VMBQ01006043.1:4576-56027 GCA_007657795.1 Dreissena rostriformis | reverse complement strand
CATATTATCACATTATCATTACCTTCAGCACCAGCAGTAGCACGGCCTTCCTCAGGTTGGTCATCACCGGGTGGAATTTCCTCATTGTCAGGGCCTTCTCGGGCTCGTCATCAGAGTCTGCAAAAAATAACGTAATTGAAACACATAAAAGATTATTATTATCATTATTATCATTATCACTACATTTCATACAATTTAATTGGTGATTACCTTCATCAGCAGCTGCCCCTGTCTGGGTTGTGGAAGCAGTGGCTTTGGCTGTGTTAGCAGTGGGTGTGCTAACAGTGGATTCTGGTGTGGCATTACTGGTCTCTNATTATTATTATTATTATTATTATTATTATTATTATTATTATTATTATTATCATCATCATCACTAAATTTAATATTTCTATTGGCGATTACCTTCATCAATAACTGTCCCTGCCTGGGCTGTTGCAGCAGTGGCTGTGTTAACAGTGGCTGTGCTAGAAGTGGATTCTGCTGTGGCATTACTGGTCTCTGCAAAATATAACAAAAAAATTATAAATTAAAAGTGTAGAAGTAAAATACATAACAGTATTTTTTCACAGTTGTTGAATATTTCTTGACACAACTAGTAGGC
Organism: Dreissena rostriformis; assembly: GCA_007657795.1. Lineage (NCBI taxonomy): Eukaryota > Metazoa > Mollusca > Bivalvia > Myida > Dreissenidae > Dreissena > Dreissena rostriformis. Next base: position 55,423 of record VMBQ01006043.1, on the reverse strand, counting down.
TACCTATATTTACCTGACTCCATTGGTTCAGCTGCCTGCTCAGTAATGATTTTCTTGGAGGCTGCTGCCTCTCCATCTCCAGCCTTCCATTTCTTTTGTCTACGTGGCATGATGAACTTCAACTATCGACTTCTATAAAAAATTATCAGAACGTCTATCAAAGCGATCCGTTCAGTTCCGTAGTCAGAAGCGGTTTGCCGCTATACCAACTTTAAACTCCCGCCGAGCCGACGCGCGATTAAGCAGAACGCCGCTCTATCAACGCTCGCGTCACCGCTAAACCAACGCTCGCTACCGCTAGCTACCGTTAAACCAACGCTAAACCAACGCTGGCTTAAGCGGTGCACCGCTTTGGCAACGCCCGTGTTTTCGATTTTTTTCCCAATTTTGTGCGCGGTGACGAGAGTAGCCGAAATTCGGCCCCTCTTCATACCGTTCAAGGAACGCTCCAGCAAAGTTCTGGCGGTGTGACCGGGCCTTAAGGATCAGTATGGTAGGCATAAAAAAGCCATAAAACTGCAATACACCAATTAAATGATCGATTGATAGTGAGATGGGGGTTATTCAGAGGCAATCAAATTACCGCTAATGATTATCACACGCTCATTTTTTTTTTGCAAAAATTAGGATATTCTGTTTTTCATTTTTGTCCAATAATAAAACGCTTCGGAAAATAGTCTCGTCTTTTACCCCGAAAAATACGGTAGTGTGTTTTCTGTCTTCTGAAATGTTTAATGAACTTTACATTTGCACTATGCATACGTGGAAAAGATTACGAACTAGAACACACGAGCGCGATGAACAGTTAGAGCATCAATGTTATTACATCGATGGTTGCAAATGATTAGAATTATTGTTATAAGTTAATAAAATTATGTGTAACAATAATACGATTTCTTTCACTTGCATTTATTTACTAAGAAAGACTACAATAATTTGGATAGATGATAAAAAATCTAATAACGATCATTTCAGGGGTTTTTCCAGCCATTTTGGGAAAAGGAGTCTAGTTTAATTGGGAATTTTTAAATCGATAAAATGGCGTGTACTGTACATATACGGTCTAATTTTATGCTTTTCATCTTCATAATGATCAGATTCGCTAGAAAAGTCCATAATTTTACATAAAATAATTGATGTAATAGCAATGGAGTTTATCGTCTCGGCATAAATAACGCTGTTAAAAATAGCGGATGTACATGTGTGACGTCACAGCAAGGGAGGTAAGTCAGTCCAACTTTTAGAAAACGGTGCGTTATTGGAAGAGTTACCTGGTGATTTATGGCATAAGGCGTAACGCTAAATTATTGCAAATAGTTTTATTCCGCATCTGAAACAATTATCTTTAATAGTATAAAGTTTCCAAAGGTGTTAAAATTGACCTTTAATAAACTAGTTTCTTATTTTTGTATAAATATTACATTTCGTAACAAAGTTATACTCATCTTCAAGTACATAGCACAAATAACGTTATCTTTCATTGAGTGGAATCGAAACGGGGTAATGCCATCTTCCTGACAGATATCATTGTATTTCAGTTATTTCATGAACGTATGCACTCTTGCTCTAATGAAAAGTTGAATTTACCATGCATGGACTGTTTCAAAATAATCTGGTTTACTACCATATCTAAATAATCAAAGTATTTCATATAAATCGATGTCGTAGCAAAGCAGTATTAGCAAGAGGATTGATAATATTGTTTAAATCGCAACAAAACTCGCGCGCATTGCTGTTAAATGACGGATATATCGGTAAAATTAAAAAAGCAATATACTTTGAACGATGACAATTTAATGCATTTCAACACACGATATTCCCATGTCGCCCATACAAAAATGAATTAACTATCTTGTAACAATGACGTGGTTTATTGAGCTTTAAATTACTCAATTATTTTCCGATTTCGAAGTTATATTTGCCATTATCGCTGAATCGGTATGTCCTCATAAAAGAATAGTTTCTCTTTGTATTTGTTTCACACGAAGTGGATTTTATAAAGACTTGAGCATAAAAACATAGAACAATGAAAAGTCGTGAACTTTGTCGCTGAACTGGATTAAAATTTAATGTTTTCTTTTCAATACCAATACTGTTTTAGAGAGACAAATTATCGAATAAACAAATATGTTTCATTCAAAATAAATTTTAGCACTTGCCATGAAACCACACCCTAGCCTTGCAAACTACAATACGTGTTTCAAAGTCACTACTGGCTCAGGCAAAAGAAGTCTAGAATGGACTTTCCAGAAACAGTTTAAACATGGTTTAAAAAAACAACATATATATATATATATATATATATAGATTCATGTCTTAATTATTGATATTTGGCATTATGTATAACGGATGACTTTATGCAGTTTGCACAACGCCATATGTCCATATGTTTACTAACAACCTAAGATATGATTAGATGCAGTAAACACGCGAAAAATATGGCAGTGCTCATGACTTAACTTCAATGTGTAGCATAACAATAAAGTGACTAGTGTTAACAAAACCAGACCCCAAAAACCTTTAATGCAAGACGATACAAAACATGCCATTTATTTAGAATTATTTATACTTTCCTCCTACTCTTCTATTTATCTGGTTATTGACGTAAACGCATTTGTTAGGTATTTAAACCGAATGACCGTACTTATTATACAATAAAACGCGTCCATGAATCATATTTCCACTCATTCTGCGGTTACATCAAACGGATTTAGCCTTCATGTTTGAGCCTTGCTGTCAACATATTTCGACTTTAGTGGATCTACCAGGATATTAGACGTTTTCCCATAGGATTAAATGATGTATTATACGGAACATAATTGCAGTATCATTTCCGTATAATTACATTTACGTCACTTTTTTACAAGAATTGTATAAAAAATGAAAAGGTTATACGAATGACGACGTCCGATAATATGCTATAGTTTGGTCTAATATTTTTTTATCCCTTTTACAGTTAGTCATAAGAAAGCAAGATAGCTCACAAATAATCGTAGGTAATCAAAAAACGCTGACATCCGTTTTAGAAAATCCAGCTCACTAATTTGATAAAAACATTAAATATTGTTCAGTGTAACCGTAACACATTTGTGTAACCTCAGTAATATATATTTTGTTGTAAAACACATATGAAAATTACATAACATTACTGGTTTAGTGGAAACTATCAAAACGAAAATACAATTTATGTCAAATGGATCATGATAATTGAGTGTGTATTTAAATTAAAAAGACCGGCGTACATTGAATGGCTCTATTTCATCCCGTTAAAGCAACGGTCCATGATGTAGTATGATGTATTTGGAAATACAAAATTTCAAGAAACACTATACATTTTCTCTTAAAAAGGTAAATCCATGTCTTTTATCTTTAATTTACGCACATAATGCAGAAATAATAATAAATAATACACAAAAATATTCAAAAAATATTAAAGAGTGACTACCTAAAATTGCAAATCTTTAAAAGTAGCGAAAGGTACAAGAATGCATGATTCGAATAGAATGTGTACACAACCAAATAAAAAAATATAGCAGGACAACTTTTACCAAAGTTACTTCATGAAAAATTAATATATTATTTTAAATTGAGTAGTATCTAACAATTTAAGTGCACACTTTTGGTAAAAATATGGCTTATATTTTGAAATATAACCTTTTCTCTTAGTTTGTTCAACTGAAATCGGCAAGCCTTCAAACCATTAAAATCCCAATGATTAGCATGGAGCCATGACTAAACGAAAAAGCTTTAATTTCATATTAATAGTTTTCGATTATAGAACGAATGATAGAGGTTACTACACATGTACAACAATACAATGAGAAGCTTTGTAAAACCTTTTCCACAAAAATGTGAAATTCTGTTGTATNTGCTAGCGTAAGCGTCGGGTAAGCAATAAAATGGGAAAAATCATTACACGCACGCTTTACATGCGTAAGGCGTGACGCTGTACATTGCGGCATAGTTTTCGCACGCTTTTTGTCGGGGCAAAGGAAATACATGTGGACTTTTTATTTAAATCTAGAAAGTGTGTTTTGGATAACAAAATTTGTATTCTCATTTGGAAATTCAACAAAACATTTATACTATATTAATAATGGATTCAATATTAAATTTCAATATTAACTTTTTTTAAACGCTTTACGTGTCGAAACAATGTTCTAATAATGCTCGAAAAGCACAATTTCCAGGAGGATTACACCCGGTTGCTATCATCAGTCTCATAAGTTACTGGCCATGATTTTATCGTAGGGCCCGATTAGTGTGGTAGGTATAACAAAGCCATAAAACTGCAATAAACCACATACATTATCGATTGATATTGACACGGGGTGTCAAAATGCGGCTTGCTTCCGTCTCTTATAGTATAATGGAGATCACTGCGCAGGAGAGTGTCTGTATTTTAGCTTGATTGCTCCGCAAATAACACTGACAATGTAATTGCGTGTCAACATCCGGTTTAGAAAAACTAAATTACGGCTTTAATACAATGTATTGTTTTGTATTACTCGACCCGACTGGTTGTCCACGGACAACTTAATTGAAAAAAAACAGTTGCCCAGACAATCAAATGTACGACTCGGGCAACTCGGACATTTGATTTCGCCACCCCTGTGTATGGGGAGGAGGAGGCCGAATATGTTGCGAAATTAGTCAGTGAAAACCAAGATTTGGTCAGGGAAAAGTCGGTGAAAAGTCAGCAAATTTTATTTCATCAGGTTGGTGGCAACCCTGTTTTAACAGATTTCACTTATTGTACAATTCACAATTTGACATGTTAAAATTGGGAAAATCAGAAGATTTATTTTGTTTGTTTGTTCTTCCGTCCGTGCTTGGTTAACTCAAACTGACCCGTTTCATATGACATTGATAAAGCTCCCTACAAATCTTTGATACTTGAATGGATAATGTCTTTTAATACTATCAACATGCCCACATCACCTGACCTTATCTTCACCTTGACAATGACCTTTATTTGATGGGGTAAATGTTAAGGTGGGTTGAAAATTTCGTTTTTTGGAACATTAGAAAAATACATAATCTTGATAGAAAGATTTACTTCAGTTAATTTGCTCAAACAATGTTAACAATTTGTTTTTTTGGGGAAAAAAAAGCCAGAAACTCTTACAAACACAAGTAAAATTGTGAGCACTTTCGTCTAACAGCTAAAAAAAAATGGCAATTCCTCTTGTTCATCTACATAAGAATTGGTAAACATTGTTGTAAATTTCAGTTTATTGAAGAGAGTAAAAACACCCCTGATCGACCTCAAAAGAAGAGACGCAACAGTTTGAATAAGGATGACAACAAAACAACAACAAACAAAAAACTAAAGACAACAACCCGCATAAGAGGAAACACACCAAAGACAGAGAAAACTACACAAAAGACACCACAGGCTCTTGAGGCAACAACATCTGAGTCACCTGCTGTCACTAAAATCAAAGAAACAAAAGATGCGAAAAATGTTTCTCCAAAACCAGGAAAATCTGATGTGTTGAAGAATTCAGATGAAAATAATCCATCTCCGAAAGGTAGAAAGAAAGATGGAACACCAAAAGGTCCTAAGAAGAAATTGGAAAAGGATGAGGCTCTTTTAGGTGCAGAAGGACATGAAATGGTCAAACTAAATGAACCAACAAACAATGGAAGCCCTAAGACCACGTCTGGAAATGCTTCAGATGGTACTGGTAAACCCATCGTGGTAAAAAATAAACCTGGCCGTCGTAAAAAGTCTGATGTGTTGGGTGAAATTGAATCAAATGTTGCCAATGAGAAAAACAAAAAGACAAGCAACTCTAATAATGACGATGCTGATGAAAAAACAGACTTGCGTGAAGAAGCTTCGCAGCCAGATATAAACAAGGAGAATGTTAACACTGAAATGCCAGATAACACTATTGGTGACATGTCAAAAACTGTGTCCAAAAAACCTCTTTTATGTGTTGAAAAACAGAAAAGTGAAGACAACATAAACAGCTCAAATGATGACAAGGGAAAGGTGGCTACTTGTAAGGAGCTTACTCTCAGGGGTATGTTCTTGTTCTAGATTTATCACAAAATAAAATGTCATAACAATGTTAATTTTGCTATATTTTCCATTTTATTATTTTCTGGAAGTTTTTTTTTGTAACTCAGTTCCAGTATATATATGGTTATCTGTTGAGAAGGTTTTAATTTAAAGCGGCAGTCTTACTCGATGCTGAACTTATATGCTTTCTATGTAAAAGTTCTGCGTGTCTGTAAGTTATGTTATATGTAAAAATCTCTAGATAATAAGCTAACAATTGTACATTTTCTTGTCAATAATATCTAAATAGTCTTTATAATATTAATTATTGTACAAGTGAGCCTCGCTCTGGGAAAACTGGTTGAATGCATGTGTGTAAAGTGCTGTCCCAGATTAGCCAGTCCACACAGGCTAATCAGGGACAACACTTTCTGATTTTATGTTTGTTTAATTTTTGTTTAAAAGTTACTACGTTCTTAACAAAAATCCAGTTAAGGCAGAAAGTGTTGTCACTGATTAGCCTGTGTGGATTGCACAGGCTAATCTGGGACAAAAGCTCATGCATATGCTTAAAGCCATGTTTTCACAGAGCCCGGCTTTTATATAAATTACTATAAATCCCAATGACAGCACTGGACAGGCCTAGCGGACGCTGGGGCCACAGTATGTGTTTTGTACACAAGAACCTGTCCATCCTGATTGGGGGCCAGGGGGACAAGCAGCAGCTCTGTAAGGACTCTGTCTGGACCCTTGACACAGGTACCTCCCACATAAGTGGCTGTCTAACTATTGACAGAGGTGTTCTTACCCTGACGTCTTTCATCCTGACTTCAGTCGTTTTTGGTTCAAAGTTGAAATTTAAGAGACTGGGAGCTTTTGATAGCCAAAATTTGTATGAATGGTAGCAACACAATAATTAGGAGTATATATAGAAGTCACTTTGTCGGTCGGTCCATCTGTCTGTCCCAAAATTTCATTGGATCTTCATCAAACTTGGTCAGAAGTTGTATCTAGATGATGTCTAGGTCAAGTTTGAATATGGGTCATGCCGGGTCAAAAACTAGGTCACGGAGTCACTTAGTGTGTTTTTAACCGAAAGTTTGTCCGCACCATAACTATGTCATTTATCGTTAGATTTTAAGATCATTTGGTTCATTTGTTCACCATCATTGGACGGTGTGTCGCGCGAAAGAATTACGTCGATATCTCCAAGGTCAAGGTCACACTTTGAGTTCAAAGGTCAAATGCTTGTCCGGGCCATAACTATGTCGTACTTTATGAGATTTTAAAATCATATGGCACATTTGTTCACCATCATTGGACGGCATGTCGCGTGAAAGAATTATGTCGATATCTCCAAGGTCAAGGTAAAACTTTGAGTTCAAAGGTCAAAAATGGCCATAAATGAGCTTGTCCGGGCCATAACTATGTCGTTCATTGTGAGATTTTAAAATCATTTGGCACATTTGTTCACCATCATTGGACGGTGTGTCGCGCGAAAGAATTACGTCAATATCTCCAAGGTCAAGGTCACACTTTGAGGTCAAAGGTCAAAAATGGCCATAAATGAGCTTGTCCGGGCCATAACTATGTCGTTCATCAAGGGATTTTGAAATCATTTGGCACATATGTTCACCATCATTGGACGGTGTGTCGCGCGAAAGAATTACGTCAATATCTCCAAGGTCAAGGTCACACTTTGAGGTCAAAGGTCAAAAATGGCCATAAATGAGCTTGTCCGGGCCATAACTATGTCGTTCATCAAGGGATTTTGAAATCATTTGGCACATATGTTCACCATCATTGGACGGTGTGTCGCGCGAAAGAATTACGTCAATATCTCCAAGGTCAAGGTCACACTTTGAGGTCAAAGGTCAAAAATGGCCATAAATGAGCTTGTCCGGGCCATAACTATGTCGTTCATCAAGGGATTTTGAAATCATTTGGCACATATGTTCACCATCATTGGACGGTGTGTCGCGCGAAAGAATTACGTCAATATCTCCAAGGTCAAGGTCACACTTTGAGGTCAAAGGTCAAAAATGGCCATAAATGAGCTTGTCCGGGCCATAACTATGTCGTTCATCAAGGGATTTTGAAATCATTTGGCACATATGTTCACCATCATTGGACGGTGTGTCGCGCGAAAGAATTACGTCAATATCTCCAAGGTCAAGGTCACACTTTGAGGTCAAAGGTCAAAAATGGCCATAAATGAGCTTGTCCGGGCCATAACTATGTCGTTCATCAAGGGATTTTGAAATCATTTGGCACATATGTTCACCATCATTGGACGGTGTGTCGCGCGAAAGAATTACGTCAATATCTCCAAGGTCAAGGTCACACTTTGAGGTCAAAGGTCAAAAATGGCCATAAATGAGCTTGTCCGGGCCATAACTATGTCGTTCATCAAGGGATTTTGAAATCATTTGGCACATATGTTCACCATCATTGGACGGTGTGTCGCGCGAAAGAATTACGTCAATATCTCCAAGGTCAAGGTCACACTTTGAGGTCAAAGGTCAAAAATGGCCATAAATGAGCTTGTCCGGGCCATAACTATGTCGTTCATCAAGGGATTTTGAAATCATTTGGCACATATGTTCACCATCATTGGACGGTGTGTCGCGCGAAAGAATTACGTCAATATCTCCAAGGTCAAGGTCACACTTTGAGGTCAAAGGTCAAAAATGGCCATAAATGAGCTTGTCCGGGCCATAACTATGTCGTTCATCAAGGGATTTTGAAATCATTTGGCACATATGTTCACCATCATTGGACGGTGTGTCGCGCGAAAGAATTACGTCAATATCTCCAAGGTCAAGGTCACACTTTGAGGTCAAAGGTCAAAAATGGCCATAAATGAGCTTGTCCGGGCCATAACTATGTCGTTCATCAAGGGATTTTGAAATCATTTGGCACATATGTTCACCATCATTGGACGGTGTGTCGCGCGAAAGAATTACGTCAATATCTCCAAGGTCAAGGTCACACTTTGAGGTCAAAGGTCAAAAATGGCCATAAATGAGCTTGTCCGGGCCATAACTATGTCGTTCATCAAGGGATTTTGAAATCATTTGGCACATATGTTCACCATCATTGGACGGTGTGTCGCGCGAAAGAATTACGTCAATATCTCCAAGGTCAAGGTCACACTTTGAGGTCAAAGGTCAAAAATGGCCATAAATGAGCTTGTCCGGGCCATAACTATGTCGTTCATCAAGGGATTTTGAAATCATTTGGCACATATGTTCACCATCATTGGACGGTGTGTCGCGCGAAAGAATTACGTCAATATCTCCAAGGTCAAGGTCACACTTTGAGGTCAAAGGTCAAAAATGGCCATAAATGAGCTTGTCCGGGCCATAACTATGTCGTTCATCAAGGGATTTTGAAATCATTTGGCACATATGTTCACCATCATTGGACGGTGTGTCGCGCGAAAGAATTACGTCAATATCTCCAAGGTCAAGGTCACACTTTGAGGTCAAAGGTCAAAAATGGCCATAAATGAGCTTGTCCGGGCCATAACTATGTCGTTCATCAAGGGATTTTGAAATCATTTGGCACATATGTTCACCATCATTGGACGGTGTGTCGCGCGAAAGAATTACGTCAATATCTCCAAGGTCAAGGTCACACTTTGAGGTCAAAGGNATTTTTAATCTTTAATAATACGACATTTGCGACCGGCGGCTATTTTGTTTGCAGACGACAATATTAACTGTGTATTCAAAGTATACAGTGTCTGCGCATCATAGCTCCACCCATTTTTACATTTCATTCAACAACGTCATTTCATGTGTAAGCGAGCTCAATGTTGATTGGCCAGCTACCATGCGCACTTCAATAACAATAAGGTCAGGCGATGTCTCGTATACAGGTGCAGACCAGTTTTCGTTCACTGTTCAAATTGCGAACACTTTCATTGAAACAAAGAGAAAAATATAGAAAAACAATCCGAGTTTAAATGGCGGCTGTTTTCAATGAAATTTTACGAGTTTTTAGCATTTTCGCCATCGGATTTTTTTCCACGGACCAAAAAAATCGTTAGGGTCGGGGGCAAAAAATAGGGTCGGTCGGGTTCCCTGAACCAAGACTATTATTTTGTTTGGCCTTATATGATTTTTTTTACCTCATTGAATGCTTACTAATTCTTGAGTATGGTTATCAAACATCATGGCATAAATATGTTGTTTACGTCTGTATTTAAATGAAACTGGCACTTTGTTAAGTAGGTGTGTAACATTATATGAAACATTTTCATCAGAGACCCGACGTTGGAAGGATATTGCGACGGAGTCTGAGAGTCAGAAGCCGGAGTACCGGATGGGTCACACAGCCACGTACGACCCCATTGTTCGGTGCGTGTATGTGTTTGGGGGCTCCAAGAACACACGCTGGTTCCACGATGTTCACATGCTGGACATTGAGGAGTGGAAGTGGCAGCTTGTCAAGGTAGGGTTTGTTTTTGGTGCGATAAACTGGTAATGATATATATATATATATATATATGATCCATGTTCTCCATGTGAGAAAAGTATCGTCCCAGATTAGCCTGAGCAGTCCGCACCTGCTTGAAATGAACCATTGTTGAATTATATGTCATCTTCAATATCTGGTCTAGTTTTTTTTGTCCCCTACCGGTTTCACCATTTGCTCTCTGTCAGTCTGTCCATCACACTTTTCTGAATCCTGCGATAACTTAAAAAGTTCTTCATATTTTTTCATGAAACTTAAATCATGGATAGATGGCAATATGGACGTTATGCACGTGATTTCATTTTGTTCCTACGTCAAAAATTCTGGTTGCTATGGCAACAAATATATAAAAAATTAAAAAATCTGACAATGGTGGAGCCGGTAGGGGACATATATTGCTTGGCAATAGTCTTGTTTAACTTTGGTCTTGGTGTATGTTTATTTAAGACTATTTTGAGTTTAAAATATTTGTTAGTAAATATATTTCATGACATTTATTTTCAATACAAAATTATGTGAACAAATCCCTTAAACTTATTAAGCAATCAAACATTGTTATTTCTGATTAATGTAACTTATTCTATCAACAAGTTATGTTTATGTTAATGAAGAGATTGTCTGGTTCTCTCAGGTCAATGGCAAGGCTCCTACTAGGGCCTACCACAGTGCCACGCTGTACCGCCACGAGCTGTGGATATTTGGTGGGGTGTATCCTCGCCCCGACCCTCAGCCCGACGGCTGTAGCAACGAGATCCACATCTTCAGTCCCGTCATGGAAAGTTGGTACAGCCCCTTGGTGTCAGGGGAAAAACCCATACCACGATCAGGGTATGGTATTTCATAGTGATTGAAATAAGCTTCTACTCAACTTGTGGTTCCATTAAGGAATCCAGAATTTTGAATAAATGTGTACATTTCACTGCATTTGCATGACTTTCAACTTTTTTGCTGTGTGCAAACAGTTTTGACTTGGATCTATGTACTGTGGAAACATAAGTGCTTTTGTTTACCAAGTTATTACTTCAGTGATTAAATAAATATCCCTTTGGTTTGATTGGAGATCATTACTTTTAGACACACCTCCTAGCAGAGGGCATTTTTTGTTAATGTGCCTTGAATGCAATTTTGTTCATATTACTTTTGAAAAACAAATCTTGAAAAGTTTATTGCATGTTTACACACTTTGAGACTTGATTAATGAACATTGTAGGCATTCTGCGACCCTGCTCAATGACCAGTTGGTGGTGTTTGGGGGCTGGGATGCACCGATATCATACAATGACCTACACATCCTGGATATGAGTGAGTGAATGTTCAATCATCGAACACTTCATGACAGAATGGGTAGAATGTTCAGATTTGTTGTATCAATGTTCAATCATCAAACACTTCATGACAGAATGGGTAGAATGTTCAGATTTGTTGTATCAATGTTCAATCATCAAACACTTCATGACAGAATGGGCAGAATGTTCAGTGAGTGAATGTTCAATCATCAAACACTTCATGACAGAATGGGTAGAATGTTCAATGAGTGAATGTTCAATCATCAAACACTTCATGACAGAATGGGCAGAATGTTCAGATTTGTTGTATCAATGTTCAATCATCAAACACTTCATGACAGAATGGGTAGAATGTTCAGATTTGTTGTATCAATGTTCAATCATCGAACACTTCATGACAGAATGGGTAGAATGTTCAATCATCGAACACTTCATGACAGAATGGGTAGAATGTTCAATCATCAAACACTTCATGACAGAATGGGTAGAATGTTCAGAGTTGTTGTATCAATTTACATATATGAACCCCGCTGTGGGAAAATGGGGCTAAAGGCAAGTGCATAAAGCACAGGCTCATCAGGGAGGACACTTTCCACCCAAACTGAATTTTTGTAGGAAGACGAGACTTCCTTTAAATACAATATATTTTATGCGCATGCATTATGCCCAATTTTCTCATATATATTTATCATGTAAAAAATTGTTTTAATCTTAATATTATAAGAACATGATTTGCTAACTAAATATACCCTCATCTGCGTTTGATACCAAGTCCTTTCAAATAAACTCAAATTATACAATACAAAATTGCATTCAACACTTTTGGATATATGTTTAATTAAGATAAGATATTTTTATTCCCCCGAAGGTGGGCATATAGTGATCGCACTGTCTGTCTGTTCGTCCGTCTGAAATTCCATCAAACTTTGCATTTAGGTTTCGAAAAATGTGGAAAAACACTGCGTTTAGGCTTACAAAAATGTAGAAAAAGGGGGCATATGTCATCCTATAGTGGCAGGCCTTGTTGTTTATTATTTACATCAATTGAAAATTTAAAGCAGTAGTTATCAGCCTGGCTATAAATAAGAATACATCATAAACATTGCCTTGCAGGTATTGTTGAATGGACCCAACCCAAGTTCACTGGCACCCCTCCAAGTCCTAGAAGGTATGCCACTGGTAGTTTACATTGATGTTTTAGATAAGCAATTCTATATGAGCCTTTTTATGGGAAAATGGGGCTTAATGCATACATGTAAAGTGTAGTCCCAGATAAGGCTGTGCAGTTTGCACAGGCTAATCAGAGACAACACTTTCCACTTTTATGGAATTTTCGTTGGAGGGAAGTCTCTTCTAAACGAAAACCCAGTTTAAGCTGAATGTGTCGTTTCTTATTCGCCCGAGTTTACTGCACAGGCTAATCTTAACACACATGCATTCAGTCTGGTTTTCCCAGAGCAAGGCTCATATGGAAATGTGTTAAGCTCATATACATAATACATATTATCATGTCTACTTAATATATTGTCTCCATAATTAATTGACTAGCACAGTTAAATATATTTCATGATTTTATGATTTTTGAATGTTCCAAAGAATGTTATCTGTTCAAGTACATGTAAGCCCCTTGTTGACAGCTGGCATGCCTCGTGCCCTTTGAGCAATAACCGACTGGTGATACACGGTGGATACAATGGAGACTTCGCGGTCTTGTGGGTGAGGCGGGGTCTTGTGGGTGAGGCGGGGTTTTGTGGCTTGAAAACAGCACAAATGAGCCTCGCTCTGTGAAAAGGGGTTTTAATGCATGTGCGTCTAGTGTCGTCCCAGATTAGCATGTGCAGTCTGCACTGGCTAATCAGGGACAACACTTTCCTCCTAAACTGGATTTTTGTCAAGAACAGTCCTTCTTTAAATGAAAAATACAATAAAAGCGGAAAGTGTCGTCCCTGATTAGCCTGGGATGACACTACGCACATGCATTAAACCCCATTTCACAGCGTGAGGCTCAAATCAATTAACTGTACTATTCTCTGCTACATAAATATATTTTTTTGTGGATTTTATCTTTAAACAACTTTATTTATTCTTAATTAAATGATAATGTCAGCATGGTAAACACTAAAAAGTAATATTGCAATTAATTTGTTAAAATGTTCAAACATTGCATTTCTTTGTCCATCAAAATATTGACTAGTATTGCTGTAAAATCTTTATTATGCTCCCCATATATATATATATATATATATGGGGGAGCATATAGTCGCCGCTTCGTCTGTCTGTCCGTGCGTGCGTGTTTTTTGGTTTCTCAGCAACTTATGACCGGAATTCAATGAAACCTTATGGGAAGCTTCAATACCAATGGGAGATGTGCATATTATCTGCGGGTTTTGGTCGGATGATTTTTCACAGAGTTATGGCCCTTTGAATTTTTTTCATTAACTGTACATATAGTGCAATTCTTGTCCGGGCTATTTCTCAGCAACTAATGACCGGAATTCAATGAAACTTTATGGGAAGCTTCACTACCAAGAGGAGATGTGCATATTATCAGCGGGTTCTGGTTGGATGATTTTTCACAGAGTTATGGTCCTTTGAAATTTTCCATTAACTGTACATATAGTGCAATTGTTGTCCGGGCTATTTCTCAGCAACTAATGACTGGAATTCAATGAAACATTATGGGAAGCTTCACTACCAAGAGGAGATGTGCATATTATCAGTCGGTTCTGGTCGGATGATTTTTCACAGAGTTATGGCCCTTTGAAATTTTCCATTAACTGTACATATAGTGCAATTCTTGTCCGGGCTATTTCTCAGCAACTAATGACCGGAATTCAATGAAACTTTATGGGAAGCTTCACTACCAAGAGGAGATGTGCATATTATCAGCCGGTTCTGGTCGGATGATTTTTCACAGAGTTATGGCCCTTTGAAATTTTCCATTGTACATATAGTGCAATTCTTGTCCGAGCTATTTCTCAGCAACTTATTACGGGAATTCAATGAAACTTTATGGGAAGCTTCACTACCAACAGGAGATGTGCATATTATCAGCCGGTTTTGGTCGGATGATTTTTTACAGAGTTATGGCCCTTTGAAATTTCCCATTGTACGTATAGTGCAATTCTTGTCCGAGCTATTTCTCAGCAACTTATTACGGGAATTCAATGAAACTTTATGGGAAGCTTCACTACCAACAGGAGATGTGCATATTATCAGCCGGTTATGGTCGGATGATTTTTAGCTCAGCTGTTTTCAAAGAAAACCTGAGGTATTGTCATAGCCCTCTCACCCTTCCGCGTCGTCGTCGTCCGAAAACTTTAACATTGGCCATAACTTTTGCAATATTGAAGATACACTATAGATCCTTTATAACGCGATTGACGGGGTCCAATCAACGCGACCGCGTTATAAACGGATCCGCGTTATAAGTTCTGAGCGCATTTATTGGTACAGTTACGGTATTGCGCTATATATATATGGTCCCTGTTTATTGCCATGCTGTGTTGTCATTCTCCAATACATTCATGTAAAACGAATCGTATCGATAACTGTATACATACCACTTTTATAGTGTGCATATTTATCCGATATTCCGAAATAATTACTACAAATGATCCTGACATGTTATGACGATAAGTGTTTAAATAAATCCGTAAACACGAGCATATGCCTACGCATTAATTCAGAAGTGTGAAGAGTACAGTGCATTATGGGATATTGAAGATAGCAACTTGATATTTGGCATGCATGTGTATCTCATGGAGCTTCACATTTTGAGTGGTGAAAGGTCAAGGTCATCCTTCAAGGTCATTTTTTTTTTTTTTTTATGAGTATCTCATCGACCTGCACATTTTGAGTGGTGAAAGGTCAAGGTCAATGATGACCTTCAAGGTTAAAGGTAAAAAAAACTAAATCCAAGCACCCACAGCTGAGTGTTGGCACCCGCTATGCGGTGCTCTTGTTCACAGAGTTATAGCCCTTTGAAAATTTCTTTAAACTGTACATATAGTGCAATTCTTGTCCGGGCTTTTTCTCCCCAACTACTGACTGGAATTCAATGAAGCTTTATGAGAAGCTTAACTACCTTGAGGAGATGGGCATGTTATTAGTGGGTTCAGGTTAGATGATTTATTTAGAGAGTTATGGCCCTTTGAAATTTTTAAGTTGATAAACCATCCATTGTATTATTTTGTCCAAAGTTATGTCCCTCAAGACATTTCCTTTTATCTGAATATATAGTGACAAAAAAAACTTAAGGGAGCATCACCCGTCTTGGACGGTTTCTTGTTAATACCTGATCAGATTCTGCACACAATTTCATGGTTATTTTATGCCATTATTGCTTAAACTCGCTTTACGAGGAGATATAATGAGTTTCTAAGAAAATCTAGGGGCATTCACTTTCTTGAAGGGGCAATAGCTTTTTAGCCCCTGCTTATTTCCATTCCTGCAAGTTATTAATAAGCCTCATTCTGGAAAAACTGGGCTTAATGCGTAAAGATTAGCCTGTTCAGTACGCACAGGCTAATCAGGGACGTCACTTTCCACCTACATAGCATGTTCAGTATGCACAGGCTAATCAGGGACGTCACTTTCCACCGTCATTGGATTCTCGTTTAGAACAGATTTCCTTAAAACAAAAAATCCATAAAAGCGGAAAGTGTTGTGCTTGATTAGCCTGTGCAGACTGCAAGGCTTATCTGGGATATTACTTTACACAGATGCATTAAGCCCAGTTTTCCCAGAACAAGGCTTTAACAGTTCTCTCTTTTACTGTCAGACCTGCTGAGCTGGACACGGGTGAGCGTGGAGAGTGCCCCCTGTGCGCGGGTGGGTCACAAGGCGCTGTGTATGCCGTATCGTCATGACAACGATGAGGAGGACGAGGTGATCATCTTTGGCGGCGGCGACAACGACGGGGCATACTATGATGATCTCCACAGCATCTACATCCCCTTTACTGCAGGAATCAGCAATGTTTGAAAGTGAAAATTTGTTTTTGTAAAGGATTTATATTTGATCTCTATGATGGTATGGTATTTTTATTACCGTGCCTTTTTCTGATTAATGATAATGGTGAATTGTTTGCGTAAAGGAATTATTTTAGATCTCTATGACAGATATTCAATCTCTATGATTGTTTGGTATTTTTATAACCATGCCTTTTCTTGAGTAATGATCATTAAATGAGCAACCAATATTTTTTTGTTGAACCTTTATATTCACATTTTTAGCTCCACTGGCCAGAGGCCAGCGGGGCTTATGTCATGGTCCTGTGTCCGTCGTGTGTGCGTCCGTGCGTGCGTTAACTTTTTCTTAAAACATCTTCTAAACTACTGGTCCAATTCTGATGAGATTTCTCAGGAATGTTCCTGGGGTGAACCTCTTTCAAATTTGGTCAAATTTTGCCCCTGGGGTCAAATTTGACCTCGCCCCGGGGGTCACAAAATTGAAAAATTGCTTATATAAGGCCTATTTTGTGAAAACTAAACATATTCTTGTCCATAACCATTGGGCCTAGGGCTACAAAATTTGGTATGTAGTGACATCTAATAGTCCTCTACCAAATTTGTTCAAATTATGCCCCTCGGGTTGAATTTGACCCTGCCCCGGGGGTCACAAAATTGAACATTTGCTTATATAGGGCCTATTTTGTGAAAACTTTAAAAATCTTCTTGTCCATAACCATTAGGCCAAGGGCTACAAAATTTGGTATGTAGTGACATTGTATAGTCCTCTACCTACTTTGTTCAAATTATGCCCCTGGGGTCACAAAATTGAACATACGCTTCTATGGTGCCTATTTTGTGAAAACTTTAAAAATCTTCTTGTCCATAACCGTAGGGCCTAGGGCTACCAAATTCGGTATGTAGTGACATCTAATAGTTCTCTACTTAGTTTGTTCAAATTATGCCCCTGGGGTCAAATTTGACCCTGCCCCAGGGGTCACAAAAATGAACATATGCTTATATAAAGCCTATTTTGTGCAAACTTTAAAAATCTTCTTGTCCATAACCGTAGGGCCTAGGGCTACCAAATTCGGTATGTAGTGACATCTAATAGTTCTCTACTTAGTTTGTTCAAATTATGCCCCTGGGGTCAAATTTGACCCTGCCCCAGGGGTCACAAAAATGAACATATGCTTATATAAAGCCTATTTTGTGCAAACTTTAAAAATCTTCTTGTCCATAACCGTAGGGCCTAGGGCTACCAAATTCGGTATGTAGTGACATCTAATAGTTCTCTACTTAGTTTGTTCAAATTATGCCCCTGGGGTCAAATTTGACCCTGCCCCAGGGGTCACAAAAATGAACATATGCTTATATAAAGCCTATTTTGTGCAAACTTTAAAAATCTTCTTGTCCATAACCGTAGGGCCTAGGGCTACCAAATTCGGTATGTAGTGACATCTAATAGTTCTCTACTTAGTTTGTTCAAATTATGCCCCTGGGGTCAAATTTGACCCTGCCCCAGGGGTCACAAAAATGAACATATGCTTATATAAAGCCTATTTTGTGCAAACTTTAAAAATCTTCTTGTCCATAACCGTAGGGCCTAGGGCTACCAAATTCGGTATGTAGTGACATCTAATAGTTCTCTACTTAGTTTGTTCAAATTATGCCCCTGGGGTCAAATTTGACCCTGCCCCAGGGGTCACAAAAATGAACATATGCTTATATAAAGCCTATTTTGTGCAAACTTTAAAAATCTTCTTGTCCATAACCGTAGGGCCTAGGGCTACCAAATTCGGTATGTAGTGACATCTAATAGTTCTCTACTTAGTTTGTTCAAATTATGCCCCTGGGGTCAAATTTGACCCTGCCCCAGGGGTCACAAAAATGAACATATGCTTATATAAAGCCTATTTTGTGCAAACTTTAAAAATCTTCTTGTCCATAACCGTAGGGCCTAGGGCTACCAAATTCGGTATGTAGTGACATCTAATAGTTCTCTACTTAGTTTGTTCAAATTATGCCCCTGGGGTCAAATTTGACCCTGCCCCAGGGGTCACAAAAATGAACATATGCTTATATAAAGCCTATTTTGTGCAAACTTTAAAAATCTTCTTGTCCATAACCGTAGGGCCTAGGGCTACCAAATTCGGTATGTAGTGACATCTAATAGTTCTCTACTTAGTTTGTTCAAATTATGCCCCTGGGGTCAAATTTGACCCTGCCCCAGGGGTCACAAAAATGAACATATGCTTATATAAAGCCTATTTTGTGCAAACTTTAAAAATCTTCTTGTCCATAACCGTAGGGCCTAGGGCTACCAAATTCGGTATGTAGTGACATCTAATAGTTCTCTACTTAGTTTGTTCAAATTATGCCCCTGGGGTCAAATTTGACCCTGCCCCAGGGGTCACAAAAATGAACATATGCTTATATAAAGCCTATTTTGTGCAAACTTTAAAAATCTTCTTGTCCATAACCGTAGGGCCTAGGGCTACCAAATTCGGTATGTAGTGACATCTAATAGTTCTCTACTTAGTTTGTTCAAATTATGCCCCTGGGGTCAAATTTGACCCTGCCCCAGGGGTCACAAAAATGAACATATGCTTATATAAAGCCTATTTTGTGCAAACTTTAAAAATCTTCTTGTCCATAACCGTAGGGCCTAGGGCTACCAAATTCGGTATGTAGTGACATCTAATAGTTCTCTACTTAGTTTGTTCAAATTATGCCCCTGGGGTCAAATTTGACCCTGCCCCGGGGGTCACAAAAATGAACATATGCTTATATAAAGCCTATTTTGTGCAAACTTTAAAAATCTTCTTGTCCATAACCATAGGGCCTAGGGCTACCAAATTCGGTATGTAGTGACATCTAATAGTTCTCTACTTAGTTTGTTCAAATTATGCCCCTGGGGTCAAATTTGACCCTGCCCCGGGGGTCACAAAAATGAACATATGCTTAAATAAGGCCTATTTTGTGCAAACTTTAAAAATCTTCTTGTCCATAACCATTGGGCCTAGGGCTATCAAATTTGGTATGTAGTGACATCAAATAGTCCTCTACCAAATTTGTTCAAATTATGTCCCTGTGGTCAAATTTGACCCTGCCCCAGGGGTCATAAAATTGAACATATGCTTATATAGGGCCTATTTTGTGAAAACTTTAAAAATCTTCTTGTCCATTACCATTGGGCCTAGGGCTACACAATTTGGTATGTAGTGACATTGTATAGTCCTCTACTTAGTTTGTTCAAATTATGCCCCAGGGGTCAAATTTGACCCTGCCCTGGGGGTCACAAAATTGGTTATAATCATGCTTATATAGTGCCTATTTTGTGAAATCTTTAAAAAAATCTTCTTGTCCTTAACCATTAGGCATAAGGCTACCAAAATTAGTATGTAGTGACATCTAATAACTACCAAGTTTGTTCTAATTATGCCCCTTGGGTCAAATTTGACCCTGCCTGAGGGGTCACAAAATTAAACATACGCTTATATGGGGCCTATTTTGTGAAAACTTTTAAAATCTTCTTGTCGATAATCATTAGGTAACGGTGCCTATACCACTTGACTTGTTAAAATCTGTGTTGGGAGAATAAAGCGCGACCCAGATAACATTTTTAAGGATGTCTTATTGAATATTTCACCATTTTTAATGGGATAAAGCTCATTCCTGAGAGTTTTCTATAGGAATCATGATTTTTATCAAGTATTGTTTCAGTAAAGTGAAACTGCGCGTTTGAACGGTTAGAAAAATGTCTGATCAGTGTGGGGACATCATATTACAAACGCGCTGTTGCACTGTATTGAAAAAATACTTATTTTTTTTAACAAATCATTATACCTATAAAAAAAACTCACGAATGAGCGGGTTCTCCACTTTATCCCATTAAAAATGGTGAAATATTTAAAAAGACATCCTTAAAAATGTTATCTGGGTCGCGCTTTATTCTCCCAACACAGATCCTAAAATGTCACATGGTATACTAGGCACCGTGGGGATTAGGGCTACCAAATTTGGTTTGAAGTGACATCTAATCTTCCTCTACCAAATTTGTTCAAATTATGCCCCTGAGGTCAACTTTGACCCTGCCCCGGGGGTCACAAGATTGAGTAAACGCTTATAAAGCGCCTATTTTGTGAAATCTTTATGTCAACAACCATTGGGCCTAGGGCTACCAAATTTGGTATGCAGTTATGTCTAATTCCTCTACCAAGTTTGTTCAAATTATGCCCTTTGGGTAAATTTTACCCTGACCCAGGGGTCACAAAACTGAACATTATATACCCTTATATCCTGCTTATTTTGTGAAAACTTTAGAATAATCTTGTCCTTAACTCTAGGACCTAGGGCTACCACATTTTGTATGTAGTGAGATATAGTAGTCCTCTACAAAGTTTGTTCAAATTATGCCCTTGGGGTTAAATTTGACTCAGCCCAGGGGGGTCACAAAAGTGAACATGTGCTTAAATAGGGCCTATATTTTAGTATTTGCACATGCTGAGAATATTTGTTTCAGCCTTTTTTTCAGCAGTGGAGCGATACAGGGCCATCATGGCCCTCTTGTTTCAATCTCTTTGATATAATACTTGTGCCCTGTAGATTCAACCTTTAACTATTCTGTTTCAACTTTGGCATTGATTAATGGTCCAGTTTCAGTTAGAACCTGCATGAATATTTCCTCAGGTGCCTATGCTTGATAAACAACTAAAATATCTGTATTTTTTGTTTTTTTATTGAAATCTTTAAAACAATTTCTAAATAATATAAGTGCTTTTCTAAATAAAACAAATTCAATTACCGGGTACCTCATAAATATCAATAAAAGTTATGGTTCTTTTATTCCAAACTTAGTCTTTAAGTCTTCTATCATTATGTGAAGAAGTTTGTATTGACTGATCTTAAAAGGACCTTTTCACGTTTCGGTAAATTGACAAAATTGAAAAAAAGTACTCAGATTTGCAAATGTTCGTTGTTGTTATGATATTTGCGAGGAAACAGTTATACTGAACTATGAAATATCCATTATATTCATATTTTGAGGATTTAAAAACCTGAATATTATAAAGCTTTACAAACGAGAAACGATCAAATAATTTGGAGAGTTCTGATGTTATCATTAAATTTTGTGACATTAC
This sequence comes from Dreissena rostriformis, assembly GCA_007657795.1. Taxonomy (NCBI): domain Eukaryota; kingdom Metazoa; phylum Mollusca; class Bivalvia; order Myida; family Dreissenidae; genus Dreissena; species Dreissena rostriformis. Next base: position 33,549 of record VMBQ01006043.1, on the reverse strand, counting down.
GAGGATTGCGTGTATAATATATAAATACACCACTCACTGTATGAGCATGGATGGCGAGTGGTTTAAGTGCTAGACTTTTACTCCAAGGGTCAGTGGTTCGAGCCCAGTTGAGGATTACTCAATACCTTTAGTCTGGACAGAGATATTGCACTGAAATTGTGTTTAGGTAGCTAACATGGACACCTATCTTAGGATTGCATCTGGGGCTAGTAAGGTCCAGGTAACTGTTACTAAAAATAGAAAAACAGCAAATGGATGGCTTTGGGTCAATAACTTTAGTTTGTATTGTTTGGATATAGCAAGCTTGCATGGAAAAAGTTTGTGTGTAGGTTGCTTTTATGCAGACCTAGCATGGGAGTTTCCCAGGACCAGTCGGGTAAATGTGAAGGTCACTGTTACTAAAATAGAAAAACTGTTTTCGGAGAAAAGCAGAAGGCAATTATTAAAAAAAACACTGTAGAAAGAGGTATGTCTCCAGAAACTTCCTCTAGCTTATTGAGAAAATTAATGGTATTGATCATTTTAATCCCTTCAATACTAATTAATTTATGCTTGGTGCATGCAAATAATATGAAGGGCAATAACTCTGTTTATAGTAAATAGAGCGTTATGGTATTTCACTGTAAAGCCATCTATGATTATATGAAGGTTTATTTACATATCTTCAATACTTGTGTATGTTATGCTCCACACAAGAAAAGGACTATACAAAAAAAATAAGCCAAGGGTAATAAATCGTTGGTGTATATGTAGTAACCAGTATGAAAACAAATGTAGTAATTCTATAATATAAATATTAGTTGTTTCACAGTCTCATTTGACCTCAGGGAAAACCTGATTCGATATGACCGTTGCCATGCTAGATATGACCGTTGCCATGCTAGATATGACCGTTGCCATGCTAGATATGACCGTTGCCATGCTAGATATGACCGTTGCCATGCTAGATATGACCGTTGCCATGCTAGATATGACCGTTGCCATGCTAGATATGACCGTTGCCATGCTAGATATGACCGTTGCCATGCTAGATATGACCGTTGCCATGCTAGATATGACCGTTGCCATGCTAGATATGACCGTTGCCATGCTAGATATGACCGTTGCCATGCTAGATATGACCGTTGCCATGCTAGATATGACCGTTGCCATGCTAGATATGACCGTTGCCATGCTAGATATGACCGTTGCCATGCTAGATATGACCGTTGCCATGCTAGATATGACCGTTGCCATGCTAGATATGACCGTTGCCATGCTAGATATGACCGTTGCCATGCTAGATATGACCGTTGCCATGCTAGATATGACCGTTGCCATGCTAGATATGACCGTTGCCATGCTAGATATGACCGTTGCCATGCTAGATATGACCGTTGCCATGCTAGATATGACCGTTGCCATGCTAGATATGACCGTTGCCATGCTAGATATGACCGTTGCCATGCTAGATATGACCGTTGCCATGCTAGATATGACCGTTGCCATGCTAGATATGACCGTTGCCATGCTAGATATGACCGTTGCCATGCTAGATATGACCGTTGCCATGCTAGATATGACCGTTGCCATGCTAGATATGACCGTTGCCATGCTAGATATGACCGTTGCCATGCTAGATATGACCGTTGCCATGCTAGATATGACCGTTGCCATGCTAGATATGACCGTTGCCATGCTAGATATGACCGTTGCCATGCTAGATATGACCGTTGCCATGCTAGATATGACCGTTGCCATGCTAGATATGACCGTTGCCATGCTAGATATGACCGTTGCCATGCTAGATATGACCGTTGCCATGCTAGATATGACCGTTGCCATGCTAACCTGATTCGATATGACCGTTGCCATGCTAGATTCTCTCAAGCTGCACCATAAGGTGATTACAAAACAACAATTCTACAAAAACTAATGGCTGATTTATATATTTTTATTTTAAACAGTTTAACAGGTTAACAATAATTCATACAATGATGGTACAATACAGCTGAACGAACAAACAAACATGTGTTTGCATTATCATACCAACCATTGATTGCATTCATGCTATACATGAATACCTGAACAACATCATGCAACATTGACATGTCAATCTGTCTGTAGAAGTTTTGTAAACCATGTACCGTAACTAGAAAAAGTAGTTTTTGAGTGGGGTCATGCAAAAATGAATCTTATGCCATTTGTGGCCAACGTAGCTCCAGGCCAGCCTGCGCATTCTGATCAGGAACTACACTGTCTGCTAAGGAGACCACAAAACCTTGTGTGACGTTTTAGCAGACTGCTTATTTTTGTCCAGACCGTCAGATTGTGCAGGCTGCTATGGGGCTAGGATGGCCTAATATGGCAGAAGACCTGTTTTTGCATGATGCGGCTCTTTTCTGCTAGATGTGTTAAACTTTCCAAAAACATAAATCACCACGAAACTTTTGTCACCTGGGTATTTTTGTGCAGTGATCAAACAATTATTACCTGAGTATTCTGACATGTTTTTTATCAAAAAGAGCTAAGTTTTGTGACATAACACACGATATAGCTATTGTTTATCAAAGGGGGAAAACAGGCCATAGTTGAAACATGAAATAACCTCCATTTATGTATGGTACTATAACATTTTTAGCAGAATATATGTTTTTCAACGGTTATATAATTATATATAATTTAAATTAATTATTCATCCAATTGCTAAAATCAAATGTAAATAGGTTTTTATAATATATTTCTATAAAATATTACGATTATAGTGATCTAACTACTACAGAGATAAACACTTAAATGATGTAAATAATAATAACTTTGAAACATTATACTACAAATAGTCACGGAAGGCACTGATTAAGTCCTAGTTTGCCTTTTTCCTTAGAAGCTTTCTTCTGGGTGCAAACAAGCTGGCAAGATATCTGTGCACTGCTATGAAAGCATAATTGAAATAATGCAAAACAACTTAAAAATGGATTTGTATCACATTAAAATTTCAATGCACACATTTTGATGGGACCAGAAAATTGATTAGTAGAAATCCAGCTTTTGTTGAACGAGGTATTTTAGGATCACTCTTTTATAAGATAAATGAGGAAAACAGAAAGGACCAGCAGCTTTATTTGTTAAATTGTTTGAATTCCAATTCACAGTAACACGATTTAACTGCAAATGTACAGACTACACAGAAAAAGCCTACAGATTTACCCTATATAACCAATACAAAATTGAAAATAGATGAACAATGACTTATGTGATGATAAGCATTCAACTTCAACAGAAAGAGCAAATATGAGATTCCAATGTCTGAAAATACATTCTAAAACTAGGCAACATACTATATCAAGAGCTTACAATTCCATCTATTCAAATCGTATTTCAAATATAAATTGTACAAAAATGTAAAATGTACAAAATCTAAATAAAACCTGAGACTGCTGGATTAAGTATAATATAATTAGCAACAAAGAGACATGATGTGTCATGTTAATGCAGCAAACGTATTAATTATACCACTTGAAGGACACAGACAATGCAGCAAACGTATTAATCATAACACTTGAAGGACACAGACAATGCAGCAAACGTATTAATCATACCACTTAAAGGACACAGACAATGCAGCAGACATATTAATCATACCACTTGAAGGACACAGACATCGTGAACACAGATGAATCACAGAGCAGCAAAGTAAAATACATCAACTTAAGTGTCATACAATAGCAATACATGTATAATACAGCAGTACATGTATAATATAGCAGTACATGTATAATACAGCAATACATGTATAATACAGAAGTACATGTATAATATAGCAGTATATGTATAATAATAAGTATTAAACTGGGCAGCATGCAAGCATATAACTGTTAAACACAAGTAGTTATTTTTTACACTAGGCTGTTTCAACAGCTACATATATTTCACACAAGCTAATCAAGGACAACACTTTCCGCTTTTATTTAATTTTTTGTGTCAATGAAGTCTCTTCTAAACGAAAATATTGTCTAGGTGGAAAGTGTCGTCCCTGATTAGCCCGAGAGGATAATCTGGGAGGACACTTAACACACATGCATTAAGCCCGGTTTTCACAAAGTGGCTCATTTTGATTACATCTACGCTTATTAAAAGAGCAGAAGCAGGATTTCAACATGACATGACAATCCTTGTATAAACATATCCATATCATATTCTATATACATAGATAAATTGCAAATTAACAAAGATAGTTCTGAAACTAATAAGTTCTGTTAACAATTTTATATTTTGTCAGGTCATGCTAGAAATGGAGGATCTGACAAGTTGTCATTTCATGCCTTATTGAATACAATGTAGGATTTGTGTTAATAAAGGGACCTTGGATATTTTTTATCATGTGCCCTTAACAAAAAATACAATCTTATTTCACCAAAACATGTAGATAAATCATACAAAATGCTTTCTGACTTGACATCACCTTATACTGAGGATGTCCTTTCACCAAATTTATATCGAAATATTGGTGAGTCTAAATCTATGTAGTTAATGAAACACTTGAAATGCTATTTTACACAATTTTCAGACAAAATTATTTATAATATTTCTATTACGTGTACATTAAAAACACAGAAAACATAAACTTATTTTGATATTATAATTGTTTATCAGTAAATTAACATAATCTTTATTGTTCTGATAGGCACAGAACACACCCATCTTTGTGTTTTTAAAGGGACTTGTTCACAGATTTTTGCATTTTTTGCTGGAGAACATGAACCAGTGTCCTTTAGATTTTAAGGCTATTGCCTTAACTACTTGGATATCCAGACTGTTATGTTGCATAATTCATTTTATGCTTTATGTAAGCGATCCATGTGCTGTTAAGAAAGCAACGGCAACACTCCAAATGAATAAATTGTTTTGCGCTTGTAACACTTTATATATAAATTTATCAATTTCAATCGATGATTACTCATGAATTAAAATATTTGACCGCTAAGAGTCTACGTTGTTAACCTTTTTTTGCTCCCTGATGTTCTTTTATTTTCTGAATCTGAGACAAAAAATTGATGAATTGTCATTTTCAAAATCTGTGAACATGTTTCGAATGATTGTTCATTTGCCAATTAACAACTCTGAACCAAACATAATTTCATAAATATGAACACAAAATATCAGCAAAATTGATGACAACAAAGCCAACAGTGTCCATCATCGTCCTTGCTATAAGAATTTTACAATTTTGAGAAAAAATTACTGGCGCAAAAATATCACAGGTCACTACTAAATTTTACCTGAGGAACTTCTTTCAATTGAGTCACATTCTAGGAAAACTGGGCTTAATGCAAGTGACACTCGCATAAGATTGTATTTTTGTTCAAAAGAGACTTCCTTTAAACAAAAAATTCCTTGAAAGCGAAAAGTGTTGTCCCTTATTAGCCTGTGAGAATTGCACATGCTTATCTGGGACAACACTTAACACATGCATTTAGCATGGTTTTCCCAGAGAACAGCTCAATTGTGAAGCAGAAATCCAGGATTGAGCATACAACCATATCTGATATTGAAATGTGTTAAGTAAATACAACAGTCTAACAATCAACCCTAGAAGTGTATCATTAATCAGATATTATTGAGCCCTACAAATACATACATAATCATGATACCAAACAGGGTAAAACATTTTGTTTGTAGAATAAGTTGCATGGAAACATAATTATTTGAAGAATCAAGCAGACAGAAACAGCTTTACTAAATATTTTGATTTTTGTTTCATTTCAAAGCAAAATGTTAGAGAATACATGTATATTGTATATATGTTGAAACTATACAAACCAGACAAGCTGGCACAAAAGCCAGATACATGTTCTACAACTATCTGACATTAAACCTTTATTTAAATATTTATATTTAAGTTTTGTCACTATTTAATTGCACCATATTCCCGAAATCTTAATATGAACATAAATGTATGCTCACCATGTATACATATTTACAACCTACAGACTTAGTCCAAATGAGCTTTTATATAAAGGTCAAAGTCAACTAAAACATTTCTTTCTAGATCAGTAAACAATAACACTTGTAGCTGGGACCTCTTTTCCAGAGATTTCATACTCAATCCAGATTCAAATAATAGTTGAGATTTTATCAGAAAGTAAAAGTCATAACTTTTTTTCAAGAAAGGTTTGTACAGGTCAGTCACCAACCAGCTGTTACATTTGAGCCTTGCTCTGGGATAACGGGTTTTAATGCACATGCGTAATGTGTCATACCAGATTAGCCTGTGTAGTCATCACAGGCTTATCAGGGACAAAACTTTCCGCTGAAACTGAATTTTTGTTTTGAAGAGACTTTCTTTAAACGGAAAATACCATTAAAGTGGAAAGTATTGTCCATGATTAGCGTATGTGAATTGCACAGGCTTATCTGGGAAGACACTTTACACACATGCATTAAACCCCATTTTCCCAGATTAAGGCTGATAATTAGAAATAAGAGCTGCTTCGTGCGCAAATGTATGTACATGTCAAAGTCACCAACTAGCTGTGACATTTTACACCGCTCCAGCACCAAGGAGATTCTTCACAAGGTGTTATCCAACACCGCAGAGATTCTTCACAAGGCCTTCATGAGCAGTATGGCCAGGAGAGAGCCGGACACGAGCCCCGTGGTAAGGAAGCTGGACATGATGGCCCCGGTCCTCTCAGCCTGGTCTGGCATCACCTTCCTACAATATATACGAGCATCAATCTGGGAAAACAGGGCTTAATGCCTGTGCGTAAAGTGCCGTCCCAGATTAGCCTGTGCAGTCTGCATGAGTGACTATAGCGCACAGTGTAGCTGACTGCATTAAGCCCAGACTTGTCTGGAGCTACCCCAAATGGCAAAATACCCATTTACATACAATGTGGTCACAATTTATAAGGGTTTATCCTTGCTATCTTTTCTTATTCTAAATTCATAGCTTCCTCTTCTTATTCTTATTTGTAGCTTTTCTTATTCATAGCTCTATTTTCTAATCCTGAATTTATAGCTATGTTCTAATTCTAAATTAAGAACTCCATTTTCTTATTTCATTAATGGTTCTTTTATCCTAAATTCATATATCTATTATCTAATTCTGAATTTATAGATCTCTTGTCTTTTTCTAAATTTATAGATAGCTTTTCTTATCCAAAATTCATAATTTTCTTTTCCAAAATTCATAGCTTACTTTTTTTTATTTCTAAGCATATATATTTATAACACTAACAATAACTTTAATTTTTAATTAAAATATTGCCTAAACTATTATTTGAAAACAACACCAGTGAGGCATGACCTCTTCCAACTTTCCAGCAGGTTCATTTGCTTTACCAAAATACAAATTGTAAAATGTGATATTCAAGAGTACGAGCCTGTGTATGTATGGTCAAAATCAAATCTGATCGGAAGTAAAAATTAATTTTCAACAAATATAAAATACTGACTGAATAAATAGAGTTACAATTTCATACACTTCTAAAAGATGACACAAATAATATTTGTTTCATAACATTATATTAAATTGTATATAATAATATAACCGCTCTAGAAAATATGCATAATTCCTTACCCTGGCCCATACATCATGGCCAAAGTGCCGAAGTGTCCGTTGGTAAGCCCCAGTAGAAGGATGAACACGACTGGGTAGATATCGCTGTTGAACACCACGTGGTCAGATCTTGGTTGAACATTGCAGTACATGAGTAGTGGGATGAATGCCACACGAAGGAGGGCCAGGATCAGTAGCACATTGGACTGACCAAACTTTGGCTGTAATATATAAGAGCCTCGCTCTGTGAAAAGGGGGTTTAATGCATGTCCGTAAAGTCTCGTCCCAGATTAGCCTGTTCAATCCGCTCAGGCTAATCAGGGACGACATTTTCCGCTTTTAAGATATTTTTCGTGAACAACACTTTACACACATGCATAAACCCCCTTTTCCCAGAGTGAGTCTCATATGTCAAGATATTTGTATGCAAAAGCAGGCCACTGACCAACAAGGATATCAGAAAAATGATGGATGCTCCCAATATGCTTTGTCAAGTCCCCATTATGCAATCAGAGGAGCAGAGATATAAACAAGAGCACCGTCAAGCGGATGCCAACGCTCGGCTGCAGTAGCAGTTTTGAAAAAAAATAAAAAAATGTTTCTTTGACCTTTTACCTTGAAGGATGACCTTGACCTTTCACCACTCAAAATGTGCAGCTCCATGAGATACACATGCATGCCAAATATCAAGTTGCTTTCTTCAATGTTGCAAAAGTTATGGCCAATGTTAAAAGTTTTTGGTCGACGCGGATGGCGGAATACGAGCTGGCTATGACAATACCTCGGGTTTTCTACGAAAACAGCCGAGCTAAAAATAAGAAACTTTTACACCATATAATGTAAGCAACTTACATGTATTATTGTATACCTAGGATTTTTATTTATTGCTTTATCTATTATTTTTGTCATGAGTGATACAATTACTTAATAAGTGTTTTTTACAGTCACTGCAATTGTAAATGCAGGGCAATACAAATCACACATAAACTTCATATCATCAGGAACCATCCTAGCAAGTTTGAATGTTGCCGGTTGAAAAGTGTACAAGAACCTTGCGGACCAATTCTATTGACAGACAGACAGACGTCCATTATGCTTCCAGTATAACAACTTTACTTATTTATTCATTCAAACATTAATCATACCACTACAATGATATCTCTCTTATATAACATCGCCTGATACTTTTTTTTTATCAGTTCAACAGGAAGTTGTTATATCAGTCGATGTTTGAAGGTAGGTCATATTAGTCGGAATGAACTATAAAATCATCATTTTAGATAAAATTAAATCAGATTCAAGCAAACAAACAATTTGATAACAAGATGCAATATATTTTAGACACAGAAGCAAATAACATATTTTACAAATATTAAGCGCAAGTGCTCATGACGTCATTATTAACACGTCAAAAAATCATAGTCATTCCCGATAAAAATGCAGCGTCGTAGCTATTTTTTAAATTATTTCTTTTGAATTGGTGATGTAGAAGTAAGATAAAAAGAAAAACAGGTTACTGCCTGATCTTTAAGTATACATCAGGCTCCGCACACACAAAAAAAGTATTACTCTAAGCCTTGTCTGATATATTACAAAAAGATCAGGCAGTAACCTGTTATACTCCATGTATTCTACATGTAGTTATGAAGCCAGAATGGTCTAAAAACATGAATACACAAATATAAATGAAAATTATTTTAAAATAAACATTGCTCTAAACACATACCCATTTGAGATATCCAGATATTATCCGACCAGCATAATCACCGCAGTTGAATAGAAGGAAGCACACAAGTGCTGTGAAATATTTTTCTGAAATAGAAACCATTTGAATGCTACAAATAATAATTGACCAGTTGCAAATACATACTTTTTGTCGTGCCTTTGTGTTTGTCTAAGGTTAATTGTCCAACGATTTAAATTTCATTTATTGGATTTTAAGTGACATTATGAAAGCCTGAAATATTAAATTATCATTAATGCCTCAAACATTTAAATATCACTGGCCAGCTCATTGATTGGTTGATAGGACAATACTGATCAACTGAGCCTCATTCTGGGAAAACTGGGCTTAATGCATGTGCTTAAAGTGTCATCCCAGATTAGCCTGTGCAGTCTGCACAGGCTTAAACGGGACAACACTTTTCATGTAGACTGGATTATCATTTAAAAGAGACTTCCTTTAAAACCATAAATACCATAAAAGCGGAAAAGTGTTGTCCCTGATTAGCTTATACAGAGTGCAATGGCTATTCTGGTACTACACTTTACGTACATGCATTAAGCCAACCTTTCCCACAACCAGGCTCATTTACATCCCTCATAAGTAACACTTACCTAGCCATTCAGTATTATCATTTGAAAGCGATATAATGGAGGAGGATATAGCAGGATAGCAAGACAATGTCACAAGAAACACGATGCATACACTCAGACCTTCCTTCCAGACCTGCAAACATACCCAAAAGGACTTGTGTATTTTAGCCATGTGGGAAAACTGGGCTTGATGCATGCAATGCATGTGCGTAAAGTATCATCCAAGATTAGCCTGTGCAGTTTGCAAAGGCTAATCAGGGATGACACTTTCCGCTGTTATGGTATTTAACGTTTTAATGAAGCGAACATCCAGTTTTGGCAGAAAGAGTCGTCCCAGATTAGCCTGTGCAAACTGCACAGGCTAATCTGGGACAACACTTTACGCACATGCATTTAGCCCAGTTTTCCCAGAACAAGGCTCATTTGGGATTCACAATTCACAAATAACTAGGTTATAAACATTCCCAGTTCAGCTCTTTTCTTGTTTCTTTAAAAGTGAAACTCCACATATTTCACATAAAACTATCATATTGATCTCCTCTATGCCATGTACTATTCATATTTTGCTGAACACCATCACACAATATTACACAGCTAAAATGTTCATATATGTATACTTATGTTATAAGACAATGAAAGATTCTTGATCATAGTGGTCTTAAAGGGCAGTGGTAATAGGTACTATTTAGCAGTTTAGTACATAAGTATCACAATGTTTGACTGCACGTTAAACATTGCAATGCCCTTTATGATTACAATTTTATAGTTTTATATCTGTTTTTCTTTTATTATATACAGAATATAAATTATTTTATATTTGAACACATTTCTGACACTTTTTTCGGTATAATTGTGATTTGTCATCCATCAGAGATCAGTTATCTACTCAGCGGAAGGTGTTTATGTTTGAGACGCTGGTCTGAATTTTAGTGTTCTTTTTTAATGTTAATACATTAGGAGGGTCCGGGTTTAATGGCCCATTGGAAATTATATTTTTTGTGACCATTTGAATAATATTTAAAAACAATGCGCAGTTAACGTCAGCAAATTGTTTTATACTCACCCGTTTTAAAATGAGCTTTGTTTGGAAACAACCCTGTTGAGTATTGACAGTATCGATAGTGTCTTCACTATTCCCAGATACTTGTACATTAAAAGTTTCACCTGAAATAAGAAATATGAAAACTTTACTGAACGACTTTGCAGTAGTTTGGCATAGTATTCCATGGGTCCAGCAATCATCATAGTAAACAATATTGTTCATACTGGTTATTTCCAAAAAATGTAAAACAAAGGGAATGATTGCACAGGCTAATCAGGGATAACACTTTCCGCCTAAACTAGATTTTCGGTAAGAGGACATCATTTAAACAAAAAAAATCCATAAAAGCGGAAATTGTCGTCCCTGATTAGCCTGTGCCGACTGCACAGGCTAATCTGGGATGACAATTTACGCACAAGCATTATGCCCAGTTTTCTCAGAACATGACACATTGATGGTATCAGACTTAGACTTACCTATTTCTAATATATGATAGCGTGAATAGTCCTGAAATTAATAAACATAACATTATTTAGTTATGGCATATACATAAATATACAGCTCTCTTTTATATAACTAAACCTACTAATAGGCACAGAGAAACTGATGCTTTCGTTTTAACAGTTTACAGTAAAATAAAAGGAAACTGTTTGGTCAAATCTAAATCTTGATAGAAGAGACAATGCCAGTCGATCTTTCGATGCTTTATGCTATCCGTTTTTTTTGTTTTTTTTTTCATAATCTTTCAGCACATAGACACATAATAAACACAAACAAGGGCTGTTTGTAAAACATGCATGCCCCCCATATGGGCNCTTTGACCTAGTGACCTCAAAATAAATAGGGGTCATCTGCGAGTCATGATCAATGTTCCTATGAAGTTTCATGATCCTAGTCCTAAGCGTTCTTGAGTTATCATCCGGAAACCATCTGGTGGACGGACCGGCAGACCGACAGACATGTGCAAAGCAATATACCCCCTCTTCTTCAAAGGGGGGCATAATGAATGAGCCCTGCTCTGTCAAAACAGGGCTTAATGCATGTGCGTAAAGTGTCATTTCAGATTTGCCTGTGCAGTCCAATCAGGCTTATCAGTGAAAACATGGTCCCATTCCAATAAACATTTAATTGAAAGCAGGAAGTATTGTACTTGTTTAGCCTGTGTGGAATGAACAGGCTAATCTTGGACAATCATTTACGCACATGCATTAAGCCCGGTTTTCCGTGAGCCCAGCTTAAATTTATTTAATACTCAGCTTTGATTTCAAACATCATTCAAACATCACTGAACTAAAAACTGCAAGAATCAGCATATATACAGTGAGAAAGTGTAAAGGTGTAAGGTGTAAAACAAGAGGGCCATGGGCCCTAAGGTGCTCATCTGAGAACCGAAGGAACTAAACAATTTTGAGAAGGTGGAGTTCAAAAAAATAGAAGTACTTTATTAAACTTAAATATTATCATAGGGTTCACAAGAGGAATTTTGCTCGCCCCTGGAATCCATGTTCTTCAGAGCACCAGAACCATTTTTAAACTAAATCAAGATATCATAAGAACATATGTTCTCAGCATGTTTAATTAAGATTGAACACAAATGTGACTTTATAGAGAGTTCACAATGTTTCACTAAAGCCATAAAAAGCAAACTGCCAACCACATGAGGGCCTTGTTTTTAAACAAACCGGAACTATTTTCAGACTCACCTTGCAATGATATTTCCAATTAAAACAACAATCAACCCTGTTTATAACACAAATCTTTAATAATCACACAAAAACTACCGACCTCATCAATAAACTGTGTGCCATAAAAATGTGTTTTCCACTCTTGTTCCCAGATGGAGCCTATTTCTATGGACTAAGGGAATTTAAGCTGTAAGCCTGTTACACAATCATCACATTGCCATTTTAAAAGTCACCAATGAATACTACTAAACCAGAACAATGCAGGAACAGTCAATAGAGTATTAATTAGTTGCTGATAAGCAGGTGGGTGAATGGGTTCAATTGGAGAGATAAGAGTGGATTCCTGACAAGCCATGCATTCATGATTGGAGGTCAAACACAATTCAAGTTATAAACAGTTGTTTCTCCCCTCAGTAATTTGCTGGGAAATAAATATTACTACTTGAAATTTTGAGAATATTTAATAAAGGTTATTCAGATGGCATAAAACATGTTTGTTGCAGTTCATCCCTGGCCAATCATCATCATAATACATGTAATCCTCTTCTGAAAGTAACACAAATAAATAACTTTTTTGGGCAATTTAACTGTATATCTTACATGTTTCGGCAGAATAATATTCAGATGACTGCATGGAGATCATGAATTTCATAACATGCATACATTTTATTCACAGTGTACATTGATAATTTCTTAGTAGAGTGTAAACAAGGTTACACTATAAACTAAAGCCATTTAAGGAAAACTGCCCCATCCCGTGGCAGCCATGTTTTTCGACAGACTGTAACCATAAAGGAACTCAGCCCAGATATCATAAGAAAAAAATGTTGTGACTAAGTTTCATGAATATTGGACTATAAATATGACTTCTAGATTGTTAACAAGGTTTTACTATAGCCATAAGGAAAACTGCCCCACCCCTGGCGGCCATGTTTATCTACGAACCGGAACCATTTTCGAACTAAGCTGAGCTATCATAAGAACAAATTTTCTTACTAAGTTTCATGTAGATTTGAATATAAATTTGACTTCTATCTAGTGTTAACAAGGTTTCACTATAGCCATATAAGGAAAACTGCCCCGCCCTTTGGTGGCCTTGTTTTTCAACTGACCGGAACCATTTTCAAACTCAGCTGAGATATTATTGGGACAAATATTCTGACACAGTTTTATGAAGATTGGACAATAAATGTGGCCTCAAGAGTGTTAACAAGGTTTTACTAAAGCCATATAAGGAAATCTGCCACACCCCCTGGCAGCCATGTTTTTCAACCAACCGGAACCATTTCGAACTCGTCCAAGATATATTTGGGACACATGTTCTGACCAAGTTTCACGAAGATTGGAAATAAATGTGGCCCCTAGAGTGTTAACAAGGTTTTTCTAAAGCCATATAAGGAAATCTGCCACGCCCCCTACCAGCCATTTTTTTCAACCAACCGGAACCATTTGAACTCATCCAAGATATCATTGGGACACATGTTCTGACCAAGTTTCATGGAGATTGCACAATAAATGTGGCCTCTTGAGTGTTCAAAAGGTTTTACTATAGCCATATTATGAAAACTGCCACACCCCCTGGAGGCCATGTTTTTCAACCAACCGGAACCATTTTCAAACTCGTCCAAGATATTATTTGGACACATGCTCTGACCAAGTTTCATAAAGATTGGACAATAAATGTGGCCTCAAGAGTGTTCACAAGGTTTTACTATAGCCATATTAGGAAAACTGCCACGCCCCCTGGCAGCCATGTTTTTCAACCAATTGGAACCATTTTCGAACTCAGCTGAGATATCATTTGGACACATGTTCTGACCAAGTTTCATGAAGATTGGACAATAAATGTGGCCTCTAGAGTGTTCACAAGGTAAATGTTGATGACGGACCACGAACAAAAGGCGATCACAATAGCTCACCATGAGCACTTTGTGCTCAGGTGAGTTAAAAAGGTGTCAAAGTGTACTTACTATACAATATAATGAGGCGTATCCAATTAGCGTCATGACACACATGAACAACGCTATAAGAAAGTAGCTGAGTCCGCTAAGAATAACTCCGGACCCCACGGAAAGCGTGACTAGATTACTGATGGCGGCAAACACCCCTCCAAGTGCCTGTCCTGACATAGTGGCCTGCATGTACTTGCCAGGGAACAGGCTGGCCAGGCCAAACAGTGACGTGCCCAGTATAGAGCTTCCAACTGAAAACAAAATTGGCTCATTATTTGAGCCTGGTTCTGTGGCTTACTGCATGTACATAAACTGTCCCAGATTATCCTGTGCAGTTCGCACAGGCAAATATGGGATGACACTTTCCGCCTAGACTGGATTTTTGCTAAGATGAGATTTATTCTAAAAGAAAAATACCATAAAAGCGGAAGTGTCGTCCCTGATTAGCCTCTGCAGACTGTGCCAGGCCAAACAGTGACCTACCCAGTATAGAGCTGCCAACTAAAAACAGAATTGGATCATGATTTGAGCCTTGTTCTGGGAAAACTGCATGTGCGTCAAGTGTCATCCCAGATTAGCCTGTGCAGTTCGCACAGGCTTATCTGGGATGACACTTTCCACCTAAACTGGATTTTCACTAAGAAAGAGATTTCCTTTAAACGAAAAATACCATGAAAGCAGAAAGTGTTGTTCCTGATTAGCCTGTGCAGGCTGCACAGGCTAATCTGTGATGACGTTTTATGCACATGCATTAAGCCCAGTTTTCCCAGAACAAGGCTGACTTATTTTGTGTCCTTTTAAAGTGTTTTTGTGTTGTGCAGATACTGGGCATGCATCGATGCTTATTATACAGTTATTTTTAGTGGTATGTGTATTGTTTTATTTTAGAAACAGCATGAATAGTAATTTTCTATTTGCTGTTTTTTAATTCTTGTTATGCTACAGAAACAGAGTGTTCATTTATTGTTTATGATGTTCTGTTTACTTCCTTTTTACCATCATACAGAAAACTGAAATAAACTTCATATAATACATCTGTTTCTCTAATAATAATACCTGTGTTAAACCCGTACAAGGTGTCGCGCAGAGCTTGCGCATGTGCACTCGGTAGAGGATAGATTTCAAAATGGCGGAAATGTATGTTAAACAAGCCGACATGTACAAATTTATAAGAATCATCACATTTACATTGTGTATATTAGATTATACGGATTGTAAAATTTTATATAAACTGATGGATAATGTATCGTATGTTGTCTTGGAAATATTTGAAAGGCATATACGATATTAATTCTGTTGGTTTTCTGGATTGGAATTTGGGGGAAAATGGCAGAATTGTAGGCGTAACAATGAGTTTATGGTACATTTTGGACGAAGCATCAAGTGTATTTTAACATCTTTAAAATATAAATGGAAGCTGCAAATTTACTGAACTTATGTTACTGAATGGTTTGCAAAAAAATTGTGTGTGTTCTACCTAGTGATTTTAATGCTATTAAAGTTAATAATTTGGTGATCTAAAATTGAAGATCGCGTCTTGCAGCCGCTTAAATCGACCGCGGCTAGTAAAAGTTTTGATTTTTAACTCGGCGCAATAACTTGAATAGTTCAAATAAACAATTGAAAATAAAACAGAAAAAAACATCAATCTATAAGCTTTCTATTGAATGTTATTTGTCAAATTTCTGACTAAAAATGACAAAGCAATAATTTATTTTACAGCGAAGGTGACGATATTTTTTACCCGAAACTCAGACGCAGTTGGAAGACAAAAAGTAATTACTTTGTGTTTTACTCGTCATATCTTTTCTAATATGTTATGCATTGACATATAAATAAGATATTTAGAAAGAGCCACATTTCAGCTTTCTGAAATGGGTAACATTTTAAATATTGAATAATAAACGATGTGACAATCAGGATTTAAATTACACAAGGTCAAATATCAACTCAGTTAACACCGTTAAGCTATTAGGCGTTGTCGATAAAATCAATAATTATCGGCTTTTCTGACTGGATTATCAGCCACGACAGCATATTTTCGCTGTTATTGGATTTATGTATGGAGTTGCGGAAACCTTTAATATACATTCCTGCTGCAAGCAACTGATCTTATTTCACTTAATTTTGAGCTTTGATGGCCGACATTGCAAGCAACAAAACAATATATATTAATATAATTATTGCAAATATTTATTATAATATAAATGGAAGCATAACTGGTTGGTTAAGAATGAACATCCAAATATAGGGTCTTAAATGTATACATTGTATTGTGCAATATGATATGAGTCTTGCTCTGTGAAAAGGGGGTTTAATGCATGTGCGTAAAGTGTCGTCCCAGATTAGCCTGTGCAGTCGGCACAGGCTAATCAGGGACAACACTTTCCGCTTTAATTGTCTTTTTCGTTTAAAGGAAGACTGTTCTTGATGAAAATCAAGTTTAGGCGGAAAGTGTTGTCCCAGATTAGCCTGTGCGAACTGTACAGGCTAATCTGGGACAACACTTCACGCACATGCATTTAACCCCCTTTTCACAGAGCGCATCTTATTTTTACTTATAAATATTGGGATAGGGAGTGTTTGCTTTGTGATTTTGGAGGGCTATGCAATTGTATAAGTACTTTAAATTAAAAGTTATTGCTATGGCATAGTTTCACTTAATATTAACACTATTCAATCACTACAATCTGCGAAATTATAAGAGCTAAAATGACAAAAAGTAGCAATAGTGAAGTTATTTACATTCTCATATTAAGAAATTTAATAGTCAAACAATGTATTACAATGTGACATATTTTCATTGGTTTACATCTTTTAAATTGAAGAATAATTTTTTGATAATAACACAAGGACAAGAGGAAAAGAATTACCTTTAACTAACTCCTGAAATATTACAATGAAAGTTTATATTCAAATATAAATATCAGAGGGGGTAATCAGATGATAGTAAAGATTGCGGTGTGCATGTCGAGACAGGTACTTTTCGCAGTTTTATACCCTTTATTACTTTTATTTCTTTTTAATGCCGCTCACTCTCCATCCATATCAGCAAGAAAGTGATAAGCGTTTATTTTGTATTAATATTTGCTCTATATCTTGACTTTACTCACTACGAAATTTCTTAGCGGATCACAAAATTACAGCTTCCGCTAAGAAAATTTGTAATCAGTAAAGCCGAGATATAAAACGAAGAGTAATACCAAATAAACGCTAATCAATTTCTTACTGATATGGCTGGAAGGTGAGCGGCATTTAAAAATTAAACAAAAGTAATAAAGGGTATAAAACGGGGAAAAATACCTTTCTCGGCATGGACGTCACCATCCTGACTATCACGTGATAAACCCCTCTGAATATATCGATGGTTAATACAAGATTTTCACAAAAACAATCTACAGTTTACACAGTACCACGGTAAAAACAACTTGGTCCCAGATCAAATATTGCAGTTTGTTTTGCAAACCAACATTTTTATAACAAAATTTTAAAACTTTTGCAATTAAAAGTAATTTTTGGTACCCATAATATTTAAGCAATAAATCTTTAACTTACTGTTGGTGAGCACACAGGATACCATGGTGATCCAGAAAAATGTAGGCTGCCCTGTAACAGTCGTGAGAATTAAACAAGTGATCTTAGAACGTCCATAGCTAGATAAATAATTGTTACTTAAACATAGTAACATCAGGATTTATTATTCAAGGTCAAACTACCCATGCACAAATAACTATTACTACACGAGTCAACAGGAAATCAAGTTATATCTTGTTTGTTGACCAACAATGGACGGAAAAACCCGTTATGTTGTTTTTAGTGACAAATCACCCCTCTGATGTGTTTTTTACATAAAAACAGTCTTCACAGTTATATATTTAAACCACTAGCCAAATTATTATGCTTTATTTGAGACCGCTAATAAATCCAATAGCCCGACTATATAAATGATTAATTACTAGTAGCCCAAATAGCATTTCACCAGACCTGGTGTAAGCATGAAGACTGCATTAAAACTAATTCCCTTTTGAGGTAAAGTACTACTATAGCACTATATAAATAAAGGATTTTGAATAATGTTTATATGCTGCGAAAAAAAGCGAGACAAACAGACAGGCTGAGAAAACACTGTTTGCCCTATACTCCGTTAAAAGTCCACGATTCTGATAAAATGCTTTTATCTTATGCATACAAGAGTTACAAGGTTGAATAATTACACATTTGTACATAATTATTGCATTACTTTATTGCAAACCTGTGTCACAGCCCATCATGACTGCTTCACTTTCTGCATTTTTATAAAAGTTTGGACTTAACTTCACATTAAATCCTACTCACATGCATCTGTATCCACTTTCACCATAATGACTGTTACCAGGAAAATTGTGATCATCAGAAGAAGAGCCGTAATCATTCGAACTTTCAGACCAATCCTTAAAAAGGTTAAAGTGATCAAATTGACAATAAAATTAATAAATTCATTTTATTACCAGTTCAATACTTTTTTATGGATCATCTTACAACAGAATAAAGCTGTAACTAAACATGTAAAGTTAGTAGTAGATAAAACAATCTTATTATATACCTGTTAAAAATCTTAACATAATACAGGCTTTATCAATCAGTGGAATACAAGTTGACAGAACAAAAATCAATATAATGCTACTCTCTGTTTTTCCAATCCCGTATTACTATACTGTCTGGACTACTTTTTCAGGAAACAATGTTGCCATTACACAGCATAATGCACTCTACTGTACCACAATAAACTTGGTAAAAAAATCAGGAAATAGACGTGTACTAGTTTATATAATAAAAGCAATATAATACTAGTCAAACGTTCCAAGATTATGTACCAGTCTCATGGCTTGGGCTATTTCGCAACAGACTTAAGATGACAGACGCCTCTCATGTGATATATCAATACACAAGCCATTTGAAGGATACAAACTGTTGGAACAATTGACTAGTGTAATATTCTGTATGCATTAAGTGACATAGTATTCCCACCTATGATTTTTTTTACAAAATTTGGACAAAAAGACATATCTTCCACATCAAAAAGAATTGATTCCAAAGGCAAATAAAACAAGCTGTGAACAATTTATTACATTGTCAATACAGCTAACTCACACTGACCTATGAATGAGCATGGCTGTGATGAAGTTAAACGCCAGGTTGGGAACGGTGCTGGCCACGGTGAGGTATCCCTCAAACATGGTCTGTAGCTGCGTCTCATACTCCGGCTCCAGGTATTTACTGTCTGGCTCCGTGGTATTACGCAGCTTGTACTTGAAATACTGACAAACAGGACATCATCAGGGTCTTATTAGTGATATTTAGCTTTAGAAGTAATCAGTGTGTAGATTAAAATGAACTGTGCTCTTAGAAAATCGGGAAAATCCCAAATTAGTCTGTGCAGTCCTCACATATGCTAATCTGGAACGATACCTTCAGCTTTTATGGAGTTTTTAAGAAAGTCTCTTCTAAACTAAAATACAGTCTATGCAGAAAGTGTTGCCCCTGATTAGCATGTGCATACTGCACAGGCTAATCTGAGACAACACTCTATGCACATGCGTTTAGCGCTGTTTTTCACACACCCTGACAGTTGTAAAAGCAATGGCCATGTCAACAAAATAAATTTCTCAGTACTCAGTCTTTAAAAAAAGATACCTTAGGTAAATCTTATTTAAACTAATGTTCCAGTAAAAATTAATAAATATGATACCTAAAGTTTGAACATATCATTCATATGTAGATCTATGTTATATATACACTCACAATAAATTATAATTCACTTTAAAAAAAATCAAAACAGAATGTTAAATAACAATAAATGATCTTTGCACTAAGAAATAACATCCATACCGCATTAGCTGTAATGAAGAAGTTCCAAGGAATCAGAGATCCCAGTCCAAGTAGACAGAAGATGATGTACACCAAGTGAAACCTGAAATTATAGAGAATTAATAATAATAATATTAAAAAACAAGAGATGTGTTTGTCAGAAACACAATGTCCCTACTGCGCCGCTTTGATTTTTTTCTACCTTTGACCTTGAAGGATGACCTTGACCTTTCACTACTCAAAATGTGCAGCTCCACGAGATGCACATGCATGCCAAATATGAAGTTGCTATCTTCAATAATGCAAAAGTTATGACCAATGTTAAAGTTTTCGGACGGATGGACAGGTAGACGGACAGACTGACTGCTATATGCCACCCTACTGGGGGCATAAAAAAAACATGACAATTTCATGAAGAAGATAAATTTCATTAACAATTAAATACTTTATGCACATAAACACCAGGGGCCGGGAGGGCGTTAGTTTGGAAACATCTCAGGGGAGGAAAATACGCCACCTTCCTTACTACATTCCCTCAAAAATCTCCACTTTAAAATACATAAAGTCAAGTTAAGAATTGTTTGTAAAGTTAACTTGGTAATCAAAAGGAGGTAATCACATGAAAAGAAGAAAAATCACACCCATGATTACAGTTAATGTCTTAAATAAAATTCAAGTATGCTCCTTCCATTTAAATTTGTAAGCAGGATGATACACTCATCAATAAAAAAAAAATCCCATCCATTATCTGTATGAAATGTAACCTGTCTTTAGGGATTGGTCCATGCGTCTCAGGCAACAACGGATCCGAGGATGTGTCCATGGTGTGTGCTCTATACCTAAATAATTGATTATACAACTTCATAATTCCTGATAATAATTTATCAAACGACTAATTAACTTTTCAAATTGTACCATAGCCACTTATTCCAAGTTCTATTTATTCTTTTTCTTAATTAAACCTTGTTGTGCTGAATTGTTTAATGAGGTAATATATCCCATTGCTGACTTGTTTAGTCCTGATTATGCTAAATATATATCTACTTCACTTGTGTTACATGTTAAGTTAGTTTCAACTGTCCAATTCAGACAAAATTTGCCACATGAAATGGTCACAAATTTCTCTTCACGATAATCATACAGTATATACATGTTATCGATTGGTTGCCATGGTTACCATATAAATAATGACAATAAACAGGATTTTTGTGTTTAAATCATCTTTATAACACTTTACTTGGTCAGTTTCACCCTTACGTTTAACAAGACATATATATATTTATGCATACACATATGTTTTACCTGTGTTAAGTTCGGATATTGAGTATACATATTATAGAAATTTCATAATACAGAAGTCATAGTTAACAGGCTCTACACCAACAAATGTACAAAGAACAAGACACTGACAGTAACTATAAACATGTAACTTAGCTTCCTCTTCTAAAAAAAAACATGGTCTGTACTGCACATGCAGTTTAAGGTCTTTATTTATATTTGAGCAAATCAATAATGCTATGAAGAAACACAATTAGTTATTCCCATAGCAACAGAACATGTTCTATTATTCATATACATTAAAAATGCGGATTTTATTTTATAAAATATTTTAGTTGCCTCAAAGTCTATTTTTATTTGCTTGGATGCTTTGATTCATAGATTAAAGTTAGTCCTTTAAATATTAAAAGTTAATAGTGTAAAACAAAAACAAATACAAAAATTATCCCAAAGAGTAGGTACAGAAAAACTATACCACACATAGCCACATTTTACTTTCAGAATACAGATATTGAGATTGAGAATTGTTCATACAATGTATTGGGAAACAGAGAAAAACTATTGCTGTTATTTCAAAAATGATCAGTGTTACTTGCAATATATCTATGTATAAAGAGCTGTTTTACTTAGAGAGCAATCCCATTATGTTACCATGGTAACACAACTGAAAAGGTAGTACATTCTTCTTTGTTTGAATGATCACAATTTTTTTAAATACTAGTATTAGCTTTATTTTCTGCAGATGTTGTAAAATTCATTCACCAGTTGATATTTAATTTGCAGTACACAAAAAGGGAATATTTGAATACCATTTTCAAAAGAAGTACTCACAAAATTATACATCCTAGAACAAGCTGAATATTTTTATTATCTCCATTACGGTGGCTGGGTATGTCGGTGGCATGAAGAATAGTTGACCACCTTTGTCTCAGATCAAAAAGGAAAACAATCTTGATCAAATTCTACATTTAAATACATTATTGGCATAATGTTCAGGCCCGTAGCCAGGGTTTTAAAAAGGGGGTTGCGAATTTCCCATCAACGATTGTTATTGGGCAAAGAAGTTGCGAAGGGGTTAGGTTCTGGAGGGGTCGTCCCCCTCCTGTAGTTTGGGGGGGGGTGGGGGGTTGGGGGTCTCCCCCTAGAAAATTTTGAAAATGAAACGTGAAATCCTGCATTCTGGTGACTTTTTTAGAGACTGAAGTAATAGAGCATTTCATATGAAATTTCACTTAAATTGACCATACTCAGTGACTGATCAACATGAATATGATATGACATACATGTATTCCCCACTACTGTTTTTCAATAACCACCTTTTTTAATCAGTCACAGAAATACATTATGTCATACGGTGTTTAATCCGACATCTAAGTATGCGCACACACATTTTGTTTACATATGCAACAACAAATTTATTGAATGCAAAATCAACAATAAGAACGGTTTAAAATACCATTATTTATTTGAATCTAGGAATCTTGATAAAATTGGTGTATTTTACCATTCCAAAATACAGAAAAATATCTATTTATAACAAAGATTCCAATTCCATTTTGCGGGGATGTAAGCGGGAAAATCGCGATATGATATACGCATGTGCGAGAAATAAATTATATGGTGACCTGTCGTAAGCCTATTGAATTCAACATTATTGTAACGCTTAAATATGAAGACTTACTGGATTCCGGGAAAAGATAAATAACCGTTCTTGCGTCGAATAAAGTTGGGTGCAACTTATAGTAATTTTTTTACTCGTCATAAACCCACCCCCCTGGCTACGGGTATGATGTTTCTATGTAGATTTGAATAACATCACTATAAAAGCAGACATTTTTCAGTTTTAGCCCTTGAGTTATACAGTACAGTCCACACGTTTTCCCCAATTTCCCTCGCTACTCCGCGGGCAGTATCTGGGAGGTAGATTAAGAAAATCCCGCGTTACGCGGCGTTTGCATGATTTGGGACTCCGCGGTGAACGATCTGCAAAATTGATAAGCCGACGCGGCGGCCCTCGGCGTTGGCAACGCGGGGGAAATCCTTGTTTAACGAGATAACGATCAATTAAACTTTGTTTGACTTCCTGATTTTCAAATAAAATTACATTTATTACAAGAACATGTATAGAAGTAGTTGTTGTTGTATAGAAAACTTGTTGCTTTACGACAAACAAAACGTCGTGTTTTAACTGATACTTACCAATTAATATAATCACAGTTTGCAACATTGTTTTTATTTTGATAATTTAACCCAAAGTTTTCATGTGAGCAGGTGTTTTTTCTATACTGAACATGTAAACAAATGACCGAGGACCCTATTAAAGTCTCGCAAAAATTCGCAATATGTGTGTATTGACAGTTTGACATCATCAAAGAAAAACGGCTTCCTGTCTGAAGGCATAAAGCCCACCATTCTCGGCGACAAAATTGGCTTCCTTTGTTTGGCAATCAACACGCTAAACCAATCGGGTGTTTATAACTCAATAGCAACCGTCAAAAATATGTAACTGCACGTGCTTAGCTCCGCTTTTCGAATCTTTTGCAGGGAACGGAGGTGGAGTTGAATGGTTAATTGAACACGTGTTTTACGAAAGTTGAGTCCTGAATGGCCGTAATTACTGGGTCTAAGCTTTGACACGACAAATAAATCTATCTCGGATTTCCATTGAAATGAAATTTGAAATGAGACACTGTCGGTCGGTCAGTCTGTCTGTCCGTCTGTCACACTTTTCGTGTCCGCTCTCTAATTCAAGTAGTTTTCATCCGATCTTCACCAAACTTGGTCAGAAGTTGTATCGAGATGATGTCTAGGCCAAGTTCAAAGATGGGTCATGCCGGGTCAAAACTAGGTTACGGGGTAATCATGTAGTGTGTTTTAAACATTTAGCATGGTGTCCGCTCTCTAATTCAAGTAGTTGTCATCCGATCTTCACCAAACTTCACCAAAAGTTGTATCTAGATGATGTCTAAGCCAAGTTCGAACATGGGTCATGCCTGGTAAAAACTAGGTTTCATCCAATTGTATGGAACATTTACATGGTTATGCTTTTATGTAGAGACAAAGTTGGAGTTGGGGGCATCCGTGTCAGGTGGACACATTTCTTGTTTACGTTCATAAATCATATTTTCTTTTAGCTTTTTATACCCCACAAACGAAGTTTAGGGGGTATATAGGAGTGAGCTTGTCTGTCTGTCTGTCTGTCGGTCGGTCCGTATTGGTTGTCCGCTCTCTAACTTAAGTTGTTTTTATCCAATCTTCACCAAATTGGTCAGAAGTTGTATCTAGATGATGTCTAGGTCAAGTTTGAATATGGGTCATGCCGGGTCAAAAACTAGGTCACAGGGTCACTAAGTGCATTTTAAACATTCAGCATGTTGTCCGCTCTCTAACTCAAGTTGTTTTCATCCAATCTTCACCAAGAAGGGGGTATTCGTCATGTCTGTGACAAAGCTCTAGTTTCATTTTGGAGGACATCAATCAACTTACTTAAAAATCCATATTGAATACCATGTATTGTGTGCAATGAATACCATGTATGGCGTGCAATGGGCGTGCAATGAATACCATGTACTGTGTGCAAGAATATTGCTTGTGGGAGCTTTGAGGATACTGTGTTGTCCATTGTCCATCAGTCTGTGTGTGCTGTCCTTTAAAAAAATTCTTCTTACTACTTGTCCTGGAATGCTGGGCTGATTTTAACGAAACTTCACAGGAAGGATCCTTGTGTGACACTGTTTCAAAATTGTTTGAATTGTTTCAGTCTGTTGCATATGTAGGTCACAGGAGCTAAAATATTACCAGCATCTGATTAAGTTGGCATAACTGTACATGAAGTGCATCTTATACAAGTTTAAATTCAGTCAGCAAAACACCTTCCTATTGTCCCGTTAAAGATGCATTAATAAAGCAATTGTTGCAAATAACATATTGAATAAAATAATATTTTCACATATTGAATAAATAATATTTTGCAAACTCTGTATAATGTATAGGGAAAATTTTGTCAAGGTTCTGATGAAAGTTAATTGCTTTTTACATACACATGTACTGCATTAAATATCACACCTTATTATAATTACATATTTTACACCAATATGTACATGTTATTGTGAAAGGACACTTTAACACAACTAAGTAAAAAAAACTGTTGCTCTTTCTGAGAATTTTGTTTCATAAAAACAAGTCCTGTTAATAATACCATCATAGTTTGGACATTACATTGAAGACTTGGACAGGATATTCTGGTGTTCTAGATTGTGATAACAGCATAGTTTGGACATGACATTGTAGATTTGCACAGCATATTCTGATTTTCTAGATTGTAAACACTGCATAACCAACTGCAATTTATTTTAAACTCATAATGAATGAATTTCAAACTTATTGCATACTCATAAGTAACACCATGGGTGAATTGTTATCTTCAAACAATTCACAAATAGTTGAGGTTACCAATGAATTCCTCAGGCAGAGAGAGTTGACTGCTTTCGAGCAAAGATTATTGTATGCTGTCTTCAGTTACAAAATGTTAATGGTCAATTTAAATGTCCTCATTATTTTTACTGATTTTAATTTATTATTTTCCACTCTATATATCATTAAAAAAATTGACATCTTATTTTGTTCATCAATGGATTTTTTTTAATTTTTTGTTGAAGCTTTGCAATAAGCTGTCTAATGCTTGTGACAATGTCTTAAACTATAACAACCAATTGGTGCATTCAGGTTAAATATACAATGTATGTAACGAAGATAACATTTACACAAATAAACATGTTATATAAACATTATTTCTGTTATTTTTATGTTTTTTAATGTATTTTAAATAGGTTAAATCAGTCACCTTGTTTTTGTTTTGTGGTTAAAGTGGTTATTTTAAACTGTTACAATGGTATTTTTAGAGAAATGTATGTAACAGATAAAACCAAGTTTAAGCATCATTTTAGCAGGTAGGAATCTTAAAAGATAGATGATTATGGAAGATAATCATTCATAAATAAATTAGATCCATGGTATAAAATATTTCTGCTTGAACTTTGATGAACATTCCTTACCAACTTCTGTTAAACCATAAAATAATTTTCTGTTTTGAGCAATGAATTTGATGGTGAACAAACCAGTTTACATTCTAGCTGTTAAATAAATTCATTCATTTTTTATAAACAAATTAAAACATAATCATTTATAAAAAATGGTTAAACAATGTAAATAAAATATCTACATCGAGGAATAAATCAATACCACTTATTGAAACAAGATATTTATAAATAATAATATGTCAATGTAATTGTGTCATGCATTGGTTTAGTAACTTCGAAAGTTCGATGTGCAATAAGTATAAAACTAATTAAAATCATTTTTCAGCTTAATGCATGAAATAAAATTAAGGCATTTACCTTTTAAGAAGCTATAATAATCATTTGACTGATTGTGACAACCAAATTGAAACGAAATAAATCGTTTCAATTTTTCATCTTACTTCAGTTTAAAAGCAAAAGTAGATTAACATGTGCACATATTTACCTCATTTGACTGCTATCCATTTCAAACTGAAATCTTCCATGAAATAATAATTTAAAAAATGTTCAAAGCACAAGAGATTTGTTTAGTTCGTATTCACAATGGAACAGCAGTTTACATGTAAATAATTGTTTACGTTTGACCAATGTTTGTGAATTTGTGATGACCATGTCTAGATTATAACTTTTGTGGCTGTAAGATTTCGCTTCAATAAGCATATTTGACCATATCAACTGATATTCTTGATGGTTGAACTAGATTGGGGAAATGAAGTTATACTTCAATAAACAATTATTTAAACTTCATTACATATTCAATCTGTACTGGCATCTGTTATGTACTGCCTTAAGGTAATGTCGACCTACATGTACAAGCCAAATTGTTGATCCAGAACCAATAACCATTCACAAAATTCAATTTTTACATTTATATATGATGATTACCATGATTACCAACAATATTATATATTTATACATAAATATTACTAATAATATTCATTACATTACAATATAATAAAGCATGTATCTCTAATTTCCCAAATTAGTTTATTTATACACAATAATGTACTATGAGCAAAATTCTGTTATTATTTATATATTATTATGTCCATTTATATATTACAATGTACAATAATATACATTACGTTACAAAATATATTGTATGAATATGAGCAGATGGCTGAATTAACATATAGAGATGGAGCTTTGGTGTGCTGGAAATGGAATTCTACAACTGTTTAAATGCTCCATGATGATGAATCACATATATTATAGCCTGTTCATTTTAAGATATGAACTGCATCATGCAAAAATGGGTCTAACACCATATGTCACCAGAGAAGCTCCAACTTAACTTGTGCATCTGTGAGTCTGGTCAGGAGCTACTCTGTCTACTTATTCAAGCACCTCTGGAGTTACGCTGTCAGCATATGGCATAAGACCCATTTTTGCATGACACGGCTAAGATAATATTGCAAAAAGCAAATCACTCAGGCAAATTATAAATACAAGTAAATTTATTGGGTCTAAATTACATTTTGTACAACATGAACTTATTGATTAACAACTTGAGTATACTATAAACAAGCAAATTCGTTGAATTGATATCCCCCGCCAAACTAAAGCTCATCCTTTTATCCATATATACATGTATACTCATACCAAGTTTCAATGAAATCCGCCAAAGCACTTACAAGATATGGCTCCGGACACAAAAGTGCCGGACGGATGGACGGACGGACAATGCCAAAACAATATCCCTCCGCCTTTGGCGGGGGATAATAACTTTTATGTAATTTGATTTGTGGACCATGTTTCAGCAAAGCATTTCAAATACTATATACCTTTGTAGTTATCACAGGATCCAGTTTTTACAGACCAACTGATTGAGCGACAGACATACAAAGAAACAGATTGTAAACATGACTTTGTAGTCCCATCTGGTACCGAACTAATATGGATAAGTTATTTTTATAAAGATCCCCAAGGGTTCATGATAGATGTGGTTCATTATCCCCACACTTTTTGAAAAAAAGGTGGGGATATTGTGGTTATCTCCGCCGTCCGTCCGTCTGTCTGTCTGTCCGTCCGGGCCAATATCTCCTCCTACACTATTAGCACTAGAACCTTGAAACTTACACACATGGTAGCTATGAGCATATGTGCGACCCTGCACTATTTGGAATTTTGATCTGACCCCTGGGTCAAAAGTTATGGGGGTTGGGGTGGGGCCGGGTCAGAAATTATCACTCATTTTTTTAGGTTATTTTACATTTACTTCTTTATTTCTACACC
>VMBQ01006042.1:32862-52608 GCA_007657795.1 Dreissena rostriformis | reverse complement strand
TAGGGGGGGGGAAACATCTGGGGTGGAAACGTCTTGGGAGGGAAACGACTGCCACCCGGTCAGAACCAGTCATCGATACAAAGGAAAATGGCTGGTGTGAAAACAAAACAAAGGTGTAATTGTATATCTTAGATAAACAATTAACACTGATTTGTCCCTGAACGGTCAACAGATTTACCACTTTTACCTCAAAGTGGTCGCTTAATTAAAGATTTGGACATCAAAATACACTAAAATCAGCGGTCGCTGGTCGCGTAAGACAAAAGTCGCTAAATACAATATGAAAATATAGTAAAAACGCTCGGGGGTATTCAAAGTGGTCGCATAAGACAAAAGTCGCTTAATTCAAGGGGTCGCAAGCACAAGGTTGACTGTATATGCAAATCTTGTTGATGCTTACAATAAATGATCTCATCTTAATGTTTTATTTATGTTCCATGTTCAATATCGATGATTAGATATCATTTAAACAATTTACATGGTTTATTAGATGCCCATATCTTTTCGATCTATTTAGGATTTTCAACAGATAATTCACACAAGAACACCATGCATAAAGTGTAGATACAAGATCACATATAGAAAACAATTAATAAAAAAAATGAATATAATTTATAACTGTCAATGTTACTTGGTCATTGAAAACAACACAGTTCATGTTTCGACAGTTCAAATAGCGTGTTAGATGCCCCCCTGAGTG
This sequence comes from Dreissena rostriformis, assembly GCA_007657795.1. Taxonomy (NCBI): domain Eukaryota; kingdom Metazoa; phylum Mollusca; class Bivalvia; order Myida; family Dreissenidae; genus Dreissena; species Dreissena rostriformis. The sequence goes on along the minus strand of VMBQ01006042.1, from coordinate 51,908 downwards.
GATTCGATCACGTGATCCGTTATGGCTACAACTGATCCGTTAATGCATGAAGTTTATGTGCTGAATCAGTAAGGAAAGGTAATATTTAATCACACTGGTGTAAAAGAAGTCTCAAAACATTTATTGCTTTTCACCAGAACAACTTTATTACGCTACTGATCTGGTAATGGTAACTTAATTAACTGTACTGAGATGTAGCATGTGCACCCGTGGTATCAGCCCTCTTAATGAATACATGTACATCTTAATATTTTTAGTGAAAATATTTAAAAACACACCTGTTGTATATGTCAATCTCTAGTTAAACATTGTCTTCTAGGGCATAACAACAAAAACTGCATTAAAATCGGCAATGTTTTGACAAAATACTGGCTAGACTAAGCTCCCTGTAGTGATGTATATCATTTACACAGAGTCTCATCATATCGGCCCTTCTGATTGGTTGCTAAGGTGTGTTACTATGCGCATGTGCTTGTTCTATAAATAGTTTCCTAATGGAAAAACAAACTTTTGCTCATATTGTTCTGTAAATTTTGTTACATTTTTTTCACGAATTAGCGGATTATAAACTATTTTATAAAGCTACCAATAAAACATACACAAACTACACAATTATGTCTTAAATAATTTAAAAATCACATCACCCAGGATTTCACATGACCTACTTTCCAATCAAAACCTGAAATCAAATAAAATGATCGTCTTTATAGTCATGAATATACAGCAAATAAAATAAAAGTTCTAAAAATTGAAAAAACATTGACCGTCCTGCACTTCTTGAGGGTTTTTTAGAGTGGACTGGTTGAAGTCACGATACAATGAGGAGGGCCGATACTATGAGAATAAGGGGTAATTCAAAATTCACCCCAAGTCTAGTCACATCAATCAGTGGGAGTGCTGGGACACACTCCGGGTCCTTACATAATGCAGCCTTGGGCACAGAAGGTCAAGGAACTCATAAACTTTGAACAACCCACACATGGTAATATTCCAGATTTACCCCCAATGCAAAAACGCAATTAGTGCAATGCAACCTCTTATAAAAAAAAACTGACAATAATCTAAAACACCACAAATAATCAAACAAATAATAAATTAAACTATCCTGTCGAAACAAAACACGATGGCAATAAAATATCATTCGCCAGAACCAAACTGAGTCAGTGAGTGCAACATCGGCATGATTGCAATGCCAATGTTTTGAACAGACTGATGTGAAGGTCAGATAAAACACTTCCTTGTCTATAACGGTAAACCTGAACAAATAATTCGGAAAAATAGTAAATCACAAATACAATATATTAACCTTAATTGGAGCCATCACTGCACCTCTGTTTGTGAAAATGCCACGTGACAGCAGTTTACCTGTCCTTGAGATAAGTTTAAACGAAGCCTGGGAAATCACCGTCATGTTTATCTTCGTTGCGTTATCTTTTTACATAAACACCGCCGGTGCGGTAACATAACACTATCAATCTCCCAATCTCCATGTAGAGTTGTCGTATGTTTCTCTCACAAATCTCTGTGCGGAGGTTGTCAATCTCCATGCAGAGTTGTCGTTCCTTGCTCTCACAAACAGCTATCGCTTTGAGTATCGCGCAAAATATCGTGCCTCGCGTTCAATGGGCGACACACGATATTTTGCGCGATACACGAAGCGACACACGCTATTTTGCGCGATACTCAAAGCGCCACACGATATTTTGCGCGACACACGAAGCGACAGACGATATTTTGCGCGATACACGAAGCGACCCGCGATATTTTCCACGACATATCGCCTTTTGGAATACCTACACAAGAGCGATATTTCGTGGTATATTCTCGCGCGTCGCTTCGTGTATCGCGCAAAATATCGTGTGTCGCTTCGTGCGTCACACAAAATATCGTGTGTCGCTTTGAGTATCGAGCAAAATATCGTGTGTCGCTTCATGTGTCGCGCAAAATATCGTGTATCGCTTCGTGTGCTGTGTGTTGCCCTTGATGAAAGAAGGGCGAAATTATAGATGGCACTATCCGGATTCAGACGTATTCAATGATTTACTATTAAATCTTAAGATATCGGCACAAACTGCAAGAAAAACTGTCTTTTATCCACTAAAGATTTTTGCAAAGGTATTTCAATAACTTGAGATATTTGCAAAAACAAGTTCTTAACGGTGTGTTTACATTCTGTCCAGCCCGTGTGTAAACCCCTGAAAACCCCGTTGATCCTGCACCCTGGTTTGAGCATTGAAATTTAAGTATGACATTGGCCTTAAACAAAGAGGCACGTGTCTTGCAGGCATCAACTGGTGAAGTGGCAAGTTATTTTTAAATTTTCCGATGAATGATGAAGCTAGTCTGCCCTATCTGTATGATGCCAATATTCGAAAATTTACCTTTAAGCTAGGGATACAGGTCTTGCCGGACACGCCGACTCCATATGTTGAACATATACGTTTATAAGTTATTGTTGGATTCCCAGATGAATGACCAAGTTATCGCCGGATAGACTGCATCATGACCATATGTTTACCTCTAAAACTGACATTGCCTTTGAGCTTAGAACATATGAATTTTGCGTATCACATCATCTCCTCATGCGGACCATTTTTGATGAATTTTTTTTTAATTGTATGAAAAATGATAAAATTAAAGAATGGAAATCTATGAAATGGTTAATTTTACCTTTTTTGTGCGACCTCGACCTTTGAGCCAAAGAAATGGGGTTTCCCACGCCCGTCGCCAGATCGCCAGGAGTCGTTATAAATATGGACATTTTTATGGAAGTTATGTATAAATTGCCTGATAAAGGATGCAGTAACATTTTGAACGAGCTGTGTAAAGCCCAGATTCATTATATCTCTTAGTGTAATTTTGAACTTTGAGATACGGACTTACACATCGAACACATCGTCTCATAATGGTTATAATTTATGGTAAGATATTTTTCGGCGTAGNTGATTAAACAGGCAACAAAATGAGTTTTTAAAACATTCGTTAAAATGTTTAACGCATTTCTAATGTGAAGTTAGTACAAATCACTTTTTTTAGAAAGAATATGTTTCAATCATATTCGAAAATGTGAATCAACTTATTACTTACCAATGATACACAATGTATCCGTTGCAATGTCTAGTACATTCCATTAATAAATTGCAGTAGTATGTGATTGAATCTTATATTACCATGTGTACTGAGGATTGCTTATACTCATTATAAACGTGAGTGTGAACGTCACAACCAGTATAAATCCAACCAAAAACATAGAGTCTGGTAATTCTGTGTTACAGACCTAGTAATATTTTATAGCACTGCACTGCTGTTGGTCGAGTAAATTGCCTCAAGGCTCTAAAAGACACCGTCAGATGCGATCGCTGTTGAATCGTTTCTAAACCAGCTATAAGTCCATGACACTAAGAGCAAAGGTGTTAACTCTGGAATAATTATTGCAGCATTAGTGTGTGTTAAAGATGTTTTATTAGATGTAACTTGTTCCATCAATCAATATGGGCAGATAAAATGCTTCCAATGCGTTGCATTGACCGTTCCAAGGCGGTGACCCCAGCTTTATTCTTATTTGTGTTTATGTTGTTTTGTATTGTGCTGTGTTGTGCTGTTTTGTACTGTTTCGGCAATCGGTCACTTGCCATAAATAAAGGACCAACTAATTGTTTGTAAAAAGATTTCAATACTGCTCCAGCAGCTGGAGTTTCACTTCTTTATATTGCATGGTAAGCAAACTATCCTCGCTATAACATGAAGTAATTCAATATAAAATTATGTAGCCCATTTTAAAAATGGTATGACCCACAGTACTCATGTCATATGTGGCGTGTTCTGAGAAAACTGGGCATAACGCATGTGCGTAAAGTCTCGTCTCAGATTAGCCTGTGCAGTCCGCACAACCTAATCAGGGACGACGCTTTTATGACATTTTTCGTTTAAATGAAGTCTTCTCTTAGCAAAAATCCAATTTAGGCGGGAAATGTCGTCCCTGATTAGCCTGTGCGGGCTGAACAGGCTAATCTTGGATGACACTTTACGCACAAGCATATTGTCCAGTTTTCTCAGAACACGACACATATGAACTTCTCTCAGCCTATTGGTACGTGCACTCGTGGTTTTTTCAACTTTTAAGTGTGTCCCATAACCAGGCGGTGTGTGAACACTATTCTGTCAACGTCACACACGATACATTCCAGATAACGTTTTAAAGGCAGAATACCTTTATCTTGGTCACATAAACAGACATAATCATGTNACAAATGTATTAATGTGTTTGAATTTGCAATTAATATAATAACCTGTTGCACTTTCTTGAAGACTAGTGCTGGCATGTCCTGCCGTTTCTTTGCACAGTGGTTGTGGTTTTACTATATTGGGTACAACAGGCGCTGAAAAATATAGTAAATAAAAATAAAAATGCTATTTTTCATACATACTTAATATGTATATCACATTTTTGTTCTTTTTGAAATATTAACATTATGGTAAATATACCAATCATAAATTTATAAGTGCAACCCACTATGTCAAAACATAAATATTCCAAATTTTCTATTACTTAATTGCAGCAACATAAACAGACAAACAAATTTAAAATATGTACCTTTAGATGTTTCTACAGTTGTACCAGTCATGTTGTTAAGATATGCTTTTTACTAATGGTGAATTTATATGTGAAATTTATATCCACTATGACATGAATTACTTTTATGATTTATCAGTAATAATGCCAATGTTTTAAATGAGTAATATCTTTACTAAATTTATATTTAAATAATTATTAAAATTATTAGAAATCTGAAAGCGTTTTCTACCTTGATATGATACCGCAACATCCATATCTTTAGCAGGTGGACTGCTTGAAGATGCTGAAAGATATGTCAGAGATTTAAAATAGTGAAACCCTAAGCCTTGTATTACAATCATCGTGATTACATGGCTGTATTTCATATACAATCATCATGATTGCATGGCTGTATTTCATATACAATCATCATGATTGTATGGCTGTATTTCATAAACAATCATCATGCTTGCATGGCTGTATTTCATATACAATCATCCTGATTGTATGGCTGTATTTCATACACAATCATCATGATTGTATGGTTGTATTGCATATACAATCATCATGGTTGCATGGCTGTATTTCATATACAATCATCATGGTTGCATGGCTGTATTTCATATACAATCATCATGGTTGAATGGCTGTATTTCATATACAATCATCATGATTACATGACTGTATTTCATATACAATCATCATGATTACATGGCTGTATTTCATATACAATCATCATGATTACATGGCTGAATTGCATATACAATCATCATGATTGCATGTCTGTATTTCATTTACAATCATCATGGTTGCATGGCTGTATTTCATATACNCAATATAAAATGTATGATGTTTCATAACTTTTAATATGAAACTTTTAATGTCATGTTAAAATATAAGTGTGTATATCTATGGTAAAAAATGTTCTTTTATGAACATTATCTACGTAACATAGGCATTTTTCCTTAATTTATAGTAATAATGTTACATAAATGTATGAAACAGATACATTGTGAATTAGTATTTATAAATATCTGCTTTTGTTACCTTAATTTTACAAAAGAAATTTTATGACTTAAGATATACAACAAGTTGAATCCCAGTAGGCTCAACTGAGATCCAGTGTACCTGAACTGCTTTTATTGCATGTTGAGATGTTTCAATCTAGCAAGTTCAGAACTTGGGCAAGCAAACATTAGAACAAGTATTCTGAACAAGTTTAATGATGGTTGGTAAAAAAAGTTCACTCTTGAATGTTCACACGCTTTTTAGTTCATATAAGCCAGTGGCCGTTTTTTTTGTAATGGTTGATTACACAGAAAGGAATAGGAAAACGGACAAAAGGTAATCCAAAAAGTTCACCATGAGCATGTTGTGCTTAGGTGTGTTTAAAAATAGGAACATACACATTTCAACGAAAGTGTCGACTCCACCAACCCCATCAATCAAGACTGGTGGTATCATGGATAGAATCTGAAAAAAAAAAAGTACATGTGTATGTCTAAATTAATTTTATGAAATTACCAGGTGTTGATTATTATACCCCGCAAACGTAGTTTAGGGGGTAGGAGTAAGCTTGTCTGTCGGTCTGTCTGTCTGTCGGTCTGTATTAGGTGTCCGCTCTCTAATTCGAGTTGTTTTCATCCGATCTTCACCAAACTTGGTCAGAAGTTGTATCTAGATGATGTCTAGATCAAGTTCCCATATGGGTCATGCCGGGTCAAAAACTAGGTCACTGGGTCACTTAGTGTGTATTCTGTGTCAATGCCGCGTGTGGGGTATTGGTCACCTTAGTGACAAAGCTCTAGTTTGGTTTGAAAACAATGTTTCTAAAACTACACCACATTGTAAAAATTCATTCTATGCTAAAGTATGGTCCAAAATTGCAAAAATGCAATCTATGCTAAAGCATGGCTCAAAGTGAAATTGGTTTTGGAACCTTTTCTTGGATAGGCTTTAGGCTGATATCCGTTTCCATAGGCCCGCCTCCCGTTCGCTGCATGGAAACACGTCTTTTCTGTTCCTTTTTTTTAACCACACTCTGAAATAGTATTCAAAATGGTCAATCCTGAAATGTGAATTAAGATACAAGGAACATAAACCTACACTATTAATTGTAGTTTTGAATGAAAATATTAACATGATTCAATTTTAGAAAATATGCATTTTTTTTTTTTTAAGGATAAATAGTAAACATTTGCATCCAAAATACACCCTATATTTAAAAACAAGATAAGAAACATTTTTTAAAAACTCTTGCAAAGCAGGGTTATATAAGGTCGCCGTGGAGTAGTGGGTATGGTGTCTGCCTAGCATCCGGAAGGTCACGGGTTTGATCCCCACTGTGGGAGCTTTCTTTAGATNAATTAGTATACATATATTTCAATATAAATTAAAATAAAAGTTAAGAAGAACATGTGTCGAAAAATGCGAAATAAGACAGATATTTAAATCTGAAATCTTAAATGGCTGGAAGCCAAATTCGCCAGCATATATATAATACATGTACAATGTGAATCTAAATTTAGTTTTAGTGCAGATTCGTTCATACGACACAAAGACACAATTTTGTTTTCTTACAAATACGAGTAAAAGTGTCGGCATCGGCTTTAACCAGCGCTAACTTGTCTTTGCTGCATTTTATGAAATTCGTCTTCAAAGTATAATTTTTATTGCCTATTTTGAGTCATCATAACATAATTTAATCAATATATTAAAATTTAACACATGTAAAAATCGTACAGTCCCGCTTTAATCAATATATTAAAATTTAGTCATCGTAACATAATTTAATCAATATATTAAAATTTAACACATGTAAAAATCGTACAGTCCCGCTTTAAGGAACATTGATTTTTTTATTGCGTTACTTTATTTTACGAAATACTTTACGAAATTTCCGTTGTTTTTTAGTATTATTGCTACTTCAATCCCATTGTAAGATATCTATTCATACGACACATGAGAACTAACATGATACCATTTTAGTGTTTGTATGTCGTATGAATAGATATATTTGCGAGAAATTAAACTTTTGTATCTACAGACATCTATGTCACCAGACCTCATCTGGCGTTGCAATTTTGGCAATTGCTATAAGGAACAATGATTTTTAATTGTTTAACTTTATCTTACGAAAACGTGTACACATTTTTCGTTGATTATGAGAGGTATGGGGGCTTTAAGGGAAGAAAGATATATTGAATCGAAAACCAACACGCATGTGTTTTTATGTATGTCAGCATCATATCCTTTTGACTTTCTTATGTAAGGTACTCTTTGAATCCTTCTGTTTTCTGACATCTATCTCGTCGCCCCCCTTCGTGTCGTGTTCCTTCGTCCATCACTCTCTCTCTCAGCTCCGTATCACGCTGCCTCTCTGCTCTCTGGTGTAAGGTACCCTCTGTTCCTTCCGCCCACTTCTTTCATTCATCTCGCGATCCTCTGCCGTTAGCTTTCTCTCAGAAGAGCTCCCTCTGCCATCTGCCCAACATCATCTTTCTGTGCGCCTGCATTTGAACTCTCGTTTTCTAACTCAGTAAGCTTTCTCTTGTTGATACACGTCTCGGTGTTCGGTCACTCTGTTGAACGTCCCCTCGCTATGGCCACATCTGCTTTCCATCTGTCGTTCCATTTGCCAAATTTATCTCTACCGTCGTGAAAGCCCTCGGCTAGTTGCGTACGGCTTTGCGGACATCGTATGCCGCATTTGAATTGTATCGTGCCACTGAGTCTATGATTCTGGAATAATCTTGGGGATATATTGCGAAGTAGAAACCATTAGAGCGACTGTATCTTCAGATCACGGATCCGTGTTAATGTCCTTGTCCTTCCGCTGCACCACGGACATATTACTGGGAGCCGACGATGTCCCGCGGACGTAATGTTTTACGAGGGCACTCCTCGATGCGAACATCGCCTCACAATGCCAAACGTTCTTACTGAAATATACAAATACGTTCCACGATAACATTTATTGAAAGGCTATTTCATGATACATCCACCGAGACGGTCCACCCCAAGGTCAGATCTTGATCACAAAATCCAAATAACTTTTCTTAAGGATGTTCGATTGTTTCGTCAAAATATTCGGAATGCTATCATTTTGTTTATTGCTGATTAATGAATCTGTATCTGAGATAAATATAAAATAAAATAGGGGGGTCACTGTGAATTATTTTGAGATAATGAAGGTTTTTAAATGCCATGTGCGTGTGAGAAATGGTCATTTTTGCTGGGCATAAAATTAAGGGGTACAGTAAAACGTTTGTGTGGAATACATTTAAAATGGCCTAGTTATATTAAGATTGTATTAGATGAGCAACTGTAACCTTGGTATTATCATACTGAACACATTTAAAACAAAAAAATATTCATTGGAAATCGTACAAAAAAGAGACATAAGTATGACTAATTTTTTGTTTGATTTGAACTTTTTATTGCACAGTTCAAATCGATAACATGCAATAAGGATACATATTTCTGTTGATGTAATTTTCATATTCATTTGAAGTTCTCAATAATTACAGCAAATTAGCTTAGCATTAAAATGAAGTAAAGAAATTGAAAGGTCACCGTGGATTTTTTGTTTGCAACAGACATTTTAATATGGACTTAATTTCAAAAATATAATGACTAACGTTGTAATAGTAATTAAAACAAATCTTTATAATAACTGCTCCATAACAAATCAAATTATCAACTGAAATGTGATACACGTAGAAATATGTATAATTTACATTCGTATGAAAATATTTCAGATGTAACAAATGAAAAAACAATGTTGGTGTAAACATCTTTAATTACCACCATCACCTGTTACTGATGTTGCGGGTTGTCAATTGAACGTATGAAGTATTTTAAAATTATTATTTAAGAACTTTGTGATGTGTAGTTAATGAAAACCAGACATAAATAAATATATATAAAAAGGTTTCAAAAAGTACTGCTTCGTGTTGTGATACACTATTGTTTAGTGAACGGCATTTTTATAGATACTGCAAAAGAATGTCAATGAAAAAAAGGTATTTTTCATTTTTTATGTTTTTCACATTTATAATAAGGCTTCCTTAAGGATGTCAAAAGCTGGACACATGAGGAATACATTTTTCTTTTTTTGGGCCATCTGAAGTTGAATCAATCTTTGCTTAAACAACCAGATAACTTTGCCAAATTATAATTTTATTAAGTAATTAATATGAAATTCAAGATAATGATTACTACACTTTTATTCGGACATAGCAAAATGTTAAATATGTGACACACATGTACACAACTACTAATGTACGCAACCACTATCAAAATTCCGACTACGCAAATACTTTTTATGAGATAAGTACATCTACAAAAAAAAGAAAGATTACAATTAGTGGCGCAATTATGTTAAACACTGTTCAACCATCTGTGGTTTAATGCATTGCTAAAATATCTTACAACTTAGGTGAAACATAAGAAATAAAACTGACATAAGAATCACAGCTATGTTTGTCATTGAAAAGCAAAACAAAATATATATATATATATAACAGCTAATAGATTTCTTAGCTTATCTATGTACAAGTTGAAAATTACAATTGGTTAGATTTCCGGCAACAAACAACTCGCTATTGCACATATTATTTACTCTGATTTTGTTACTATTATTTGTCCGTTTGTAACCTCTGACAGGAGGCTCCTCAAACCACTCAGTCTGTTTCTTTTTTGACACAGTACTCATATGTTTAAGTTGCAATCCACTTCCTGCAAATTTTCTTCCAACACCTTAACTTATAACTTTTTCATCGATCATTGTTTGCAAAGATTTGATGTTGGAAGCAACATTTCGTGACACATTGTATGCTAATACTGCTCGATCATAGCTGAATGAATATTTGTTTACAATATTCTGGTCAAGAGCAACAGAGTTTACTAACTTTTGTAAAGCTAAAACATCCTGTAGAGCGCAATGTGCCATATATGATTCACCAATGACGTCTTTAACTAAATTTGCCTGCTTATATGATTTCATATTTGGTAATACTTCCTTTAAAGTAACATTTATACTCAAAAATCAACGGAAATTTTGGAAAGTATTTCGTTAAATAAAGTTACCCAATAAAAAATGAATGCTCCTTATAGCAAAAGCCAAAATTTCAAAACAAGATGTTTTCTGGTAACATGGATGTTTGTAGATATAAAATGCTCGTTTTTAATTTTTCGTGTACACAATTAATTCCATTTTAATGTCCCGCGCTGATATTTATCAATACGACACGTAAAAACTAAAATGGTACCATGTAAGTGTTCATTTGTCGTGTGAATAGATATAGTCGCGGGGTTATAAAATGGAATTAATTGCGTACACGAAAAATTAAAAACGTGCATTTTGTTAATGCAGATTTGATTTGGGCAGCTGTTACTGTTTGTCCCTTGACAAGCATAGACTCGCCAACAACTGTCAATCATGTTATTTCTGACGCTTTCAAGCACATCTTCTTCTCTGGCATCACATATGTTGACAACTGAAAACATGCCGTCTTCTAAATGTTTAAAATAACATGACGTCTTCTAAATGTTTAAACTAGTATAACTGACATTTTGTAAAATTTTCAGGATAAACAAAAACTGTTTTATTCAAATAACAAACATATTTCAGTATTTCACTTATAATATTAGTTATAATGATATTTTAAAAACACCAGATTGAGATGTGTTTAAAAATTTAATTTAAACGACCAGTTACCATAATTTCAACGCTGAAATGGGAAGAATAATGTAAGAGCTCTTTTTGTATTTCTCATAACAAATTTGCAATATGTCAGTAACACATTCAGCAGACGAAATTATAAAACTGTATCTCACTCATACAAAATCATCAATATACATAGAATTCATAATATAATGTATTTATTTATTGCATTTTTTTTTAAGTATACATGAATTAGACATAAATAGTGAAAGAACTATACATATTCCCCTACAGATAACAAGTTCACACTTTTATGTAAATTCTCTCATTATCTCAAATGGACTCGTTCACAGATGACATGTTTTGAAGTTTGTCATTAAATGCTTTAAATTGATAAATGTAAACATCGGAACTAAATAGCTCCAGTATAAAGCAAGAAGAAACGTTAAAGAAAGAAAGAAAAAAATCCACACCGGGACTCGAACCACTGACTATTGGAGTAAAAGTCTAGCAATCCTCGTAATGTCACAACATATAAAGATAACAACAGAACTTTCCAAATTATTATTATTATAATTAATTTTTACTGGAGCCTTTAAGTTCCAACGTTTACATTTAATAATAAACTTCCATACATGCCAAAATCTGTGAAAAGGTCCATTTAACAATTCAATTTAAAATTCATATAAGAACTCCGTCTTGGACATCAGGTCGCTGACCTTTTGTGATGCAAACAAACGCAAGTTTTCTTTTATTTAAATCAACAAGAACTGATAAAGAAGCCCGAATGGCTTCAAGGCATGTCATCATTCGCTGTTGCTGATTAATGAAAGTCTCGTCAAATGTTCCTACAAAACAAGTATAAAACATTTCAATAATAATTGTTTTTGTTGTATGTATTACTTATTTTATAAATGAACATATTTTGAATTGATAAATTGTGTAATGATGTGGTCATCAGTTATGAAAGCATATATTTAATACGTGAATTACCTTTCGCAAATTGCTTATTTATTTTTTTTCTAAAAAAAATACCTCCACACACTGCTGAATATTGGTTGAATATAAATAAATCTCGTGTGTTAAATTCACACCTAGTGATTGAAAACTTTACACAGGCATTGACACCTGTTTAGTTTAGAAGGCATGTTTGTAACATAATCATAGTTTAAATACTCTACATATTGGATCTCCAGAGGGAGGAACTCTTTTATTAAATATTTTGGCCACAGGCCTTCGTCAGTTAACGATTATACAGAACATTTCACATAGCGTTTCCTTCTGTTGACAATCCCGGAAGTAAATGCAATTAAAAGACGTAAAGCCCCCCTGACGTGAACGTGACGTTACGCGCCAACACTATGAAGTCACTGCATTATATATAATTATATACATATTATATATATAATGTTTATATATTATATATAAGTATTATTATGTATTATATGCATTATGTGTTGTCTATCAATGTCGCTGACTGGAACACACTGTCTTTTACATTAAAGCCGAAAGGTTTCATAGTCTTAAATCTCTTAATCCACAACGCTTCCCTAATCACACGTTCTTGCCGTCCAGCGATATTAAGCGTCTCCAGGACTGAGAAGTACATGTTATCATCGCAATGGCTCGAGTTAAAGTGTGTAGTAATGGGCTTCTCTTTGTGCAGGCGTACGTCTCGTAAGTGTTCTCTCATGCGTTCTCGGATTTGTCTTTCCGTCTCCCCAACATAAACAACGCACTTGCACCTGTTGCATCATATACCGTATACCACGTTCCTCGTGCAACAAGTAACATTGTGGCACGTGTTGTCAGTTATTTTACCGTCGGTGTCTTGAATGTCACTTGTTGTCGGTTTGTTACAGTACGTGCAGTTTGCCTCACATGTGTGCGTAATGAAGGTAGCCTTGCTTGTCTTGTTGTGTACCAGGGTATCACAGAGGTTTCTATCCTTACGGTATGCTACCAGAAACGGTCACTGAAAACCTCGCGCATCCTGTCGATTTGTATAACACGCTTAAATGCTTGTGTACAATGCTGTGTATGTTGGAAAGAAGACTGGAAAACGAGGAACTCTGTCATTTGACCTTTGTTTCTTTGATTTTTCCAGTAAATCTGTGTGCGACAGTGTATCTACCTTTTGCAACTGGCCTTCTATGAATTTCTATGCCATTCTATAGCTGTAATCAGGTGGTGTAATTAAATCACGTTGTTGTTTCTCCCTTTTCTGTGTTTCATAACGGTGTTGATATTCCCTGTGTCGAGCTTTCTTTTCATTCACTTTGTTCTGTTTTACTTATTTCGCTGCTTTTGATTGCGTTTCAATACTGCAATTGGGCACTTCGAAATTATTTGATTTCCTTTGGCTTTCTCAAAATACTTTTTGTTTATTTCCCATTTTAAATTTTTTGCTGTTTTTCCCTCTTCAGTTGTTTATAACGGTCGAATGGATGTGTCATTTTTGATTCTTTGTGAGACTGCGAACCTAAAACATATATTTTAAATGATAAATGGTTTTTATTTCCATTATTAAAGTTATCACGTAACATGTAAAATAACATGAGAAACGTTTTACGTCAAGAACATATGAGGTTTAAATTTGACGCCACTGGACATTTTAAAGAGAGACTACGATTTTGTCAAATATTTATGAATTTATATATAATGAGTAAAAACTTATTATACATATATTTCAATATAATTTGAAAATAAAAGTTAAGAAGAACATGTGTCGAAAAATGTGAAATAAGCCAGATATTTAATTATGAAATCGAAAAAGGCTTCCAGCCAAATTCGCCAGCATCATATATCATGCATGTACAATGTGAATCTAAATTTAGTTTTAGTGCAGATTCGTTCATACGACACAATTTTGTTTCCTAGCAAATACGAGTAAAAGTGTCGGCATCGGCTTTAACCAGCGCTAACTTGTATTTGCTGCATTTTATGAAATTCGCCTTCAATGTATAATTGTTCTTGTCTATTTTGTGTTATTGTAACATATTTTTATCAATATATTACAATTTAACACATATAAAAATCGTACAGTCTCCCTTTAAAAGAGAGACTGTACGATTTTGTCAAATATTTATGATTTTTTATGAATGTGTGAAAAACTTAGTATACATATATTTCAATATAAATTAAAATAAAAGTTAAGAAGAACATGTGTCGAAAAATGTGAAATAAGCCAGATATTTAATTATGAAATCGAAAAAGGCTTCCAGCCAAATTCGCCAGCATCATATATCATGCATGTACAATGTGAATCTAAATTTAGTTTTAGTGCAGATTCGTTCATACGACACAATTTTGTTTCCTAGCAAATACGAGTAAAAGTGTCGGCATCGGCTTTAACCAGCGCTAACTTGTATTTGCTGCATTTTATGAAATTCGCCTTCAATGTATAATTGTTCTTGTCTATTTTGTGTTATTGTAACATATTTTTATCAATATATTACAATTTAACACATATAAAAATCGTACAGTCTCCCTTTAAAAGAGAGACTGTACGATTTTGTCAAATATTTATGATTTTTTATGAATGTGTGAAAAACTTAGTACACATATATTTCAATATAAATTAAAATAAAAGTGAAGAAGAACATGTGTCGAAAAAATGCGAAATAAGCCAGATATTTAATTATGAAATCGAAAAAGTCTTCCAGCCGAATTCGCCAGCATATATATCATGCATGTACAATGTGAATCTAAATTAAGTTTTAGTGCAGATTCGTTCATACGAAACAATTTTGTTTCCTAGCAAATACGAGTAAAAGTGTCGGCATCGGCTTTAACCACCGCTAACTTGTGTTTGCTGCATTTTATGAAATTCGTATTCAATGTATAATTTTTCTTGCCTATTTTGTGTTTTTATTATAATTTAACACATATGAAAATCGTACAGTCTCCCTTTAAAGAGAGACTGTACGATTTTGTCAAATATTTATAAATTTAGATTAAATGTGTAAAGAAATATTATACATATATTTCAATATAAATTAAAATAAAGGTTAAGAAGAACATGTGTCGAAAAATGCGAAATAAGTCAGATATTTAAATCTGAAATCGAAAATAGCTTCCAGTCTTGTTCGACAGCATGTAAATCATGCATGTACAATGTGCATTTAAACTTAGTTTTAGTGCAGATTCGTTCATACGACTCAAAGACACAAATTTGTTTCCTAACAAATACGAGTAAAAGTGCGGCATCGGCTTTAACCAGCGCTAACTTGTCTTTGCTGCATTTTGTGAAAATCGTCATCAATGTATAATTTTTCTTGCATATTTTGTGTAATTGTAACATATTTTTTATCGAAATATTACAATTAACACATTTAAAAATTTGACAAAATCGTACAGTCTCTTTTTAAACTGGACATTTTTAAGACATTGTTTGATTTAAAAAAAGGGTCGTAAAACGCTCAAATTAAATGATATTTGTTTATGGAAATATATGAAAAAAATCATATTTTGTGTATGCAATTAGATTAAACACACATATGAAAATGCCAATTTTATTAACAAAAAAGAAAGCTAAATTATAGAAATCTCAGGAATCTTACCTTTGTTTTTCTTTCGCTACATCCCGTTTGACTTAAACCGGAAACGCACAAAATTGACGTTTTGTTAAATATACGTCACGAAGACAAACTCATTGTAATTTAATGACAATTTAATTACATATACATAATGCCATATCCCCAACATATACACAATTCCCGAGTAACCATATCTATACGACCACACGATATACGACATACGATCACATTCACTTATTCCCTAAATATTGTACAAGTTGAGAACGTCACAACAGGTACTACATCCTGGTTTGTCACGTGAATACTATCAGTTTGTTTATGCCGTCAGTTCTCTTGACAGACGTAATTTCGCGCCAAATCACTGTTCAGTTTTACCGCTATGGCTGTTTTTTGTTTAACCGTAAACATTCTTATTACAACTCATTTTCATTTTTTGGTGAAAAACGTCGGGTAAAATGATATGTTTGATTATCTTCTTTTTTTTTAATGAAGTTAGAAAATATATATTGTTAAATGCGGAATTTAACGATGATTTCAGAAATAAAATCATAATTTTTCTGACACAAAGAATAAACATGTCACGGGTGAAATGCCAGAAACAAGTATGCATTTTTTCGAGTTTACCCCACCTTTTGACGATATGTCACAACTGTTGTGTAAATGATTCCAACTGTGACCGGAAGTAAGTAAACATCTCCTTTGCGGTTTTCTTTTTTTATGAGCATCAGTTTTCTTTTCGTACGACCTTTAACATCAATGTTGACATATTCATACCTTTCTCATGATATCTCTTTTTCCGGTTCTGGTATGTTCTCATCTTGCATCTATACGTTATCTACTCCGCAGCTATTACATTTTCTTTCAATACATTTTTTTGTAAAGTATTCAGAGTTATCCTGCTTTTCGCACAATGTTGCCGCGACCAGATCACTAAATGTATTATACGTGTGTTCTTGTTTGGTGTGCTGTTTCAAATATTCTTTGCTTCGAATATTTAAGAGCCTGCATTCAACGTGTTTTCGGCAACAGCATGTATTCCGGTCTTTTGTGCTCATGGGTTTAATGACGAATGGTTTTAAGCATTCGAAGTGCCCCTGGCTTATCTTTACGTCTGTGTAATTTGTTTTGAAATCTTTGTATACTTCCGACATGTTTTTTTTTCTAGAATATGAATTGGATGGCTAAGATATGTCTTTTAGCCTATCCATTTTCTCTTAATGTCAGCTTTGTAACCTGTTGGTCTAGAGCTTTGTGGTCCAGAGCTTATAATATTTCCTGATGCAAGGCATATGAATATTGCTGGGCCAAGTGTGAGGTTGAGCGCTCTATAACCAGGTTTAAACCCCCAATGCGTTGCATTGGCCGTTCCAAGGCGGTGACCCCAGCTTTATTCTTATTTGTGTTTATGTTGTTTTGTATTGTGCTGTATTGTGCTGTTTTGTACTGTTTCGGCAATCGGTCACTTGCCATAAATAAAGGACCAACTAATTGTTTGTAATAAAATTTCAATACTGCTCCAGCAGCTGGAGTTTCACTTCTTTATAATGTACTTTGTATTTAAGGCATCTAATAAAATGCGGGACACATTTTTAGGAAACAACCTCTGAACTATAAATTCCTGATGCAAAGGTATCTACTTTGTTTGTATTTAAGGCATCTCTCAAAATACATGACATATTGTTAGGAAAGAATACTGAATTATGATTGAATACCGCTCTTTTCAAGTAATTACATTGTCGTTTCGCTCTTTATGTTAAAGTATGCTAGATTGAGTACGTCAACTGATCTAAGGCCTCCTACACCGTCAATGTGTCATACATCGCGGTTTGTCAGGATGTCCACTAAGAGATCCAGAGTGAAACTGCTGTCCAAGTATCCTTCAGACCGGAAGAATTAGAATTATCAAAAACTAAACAACTAGATTTGATTCAACGTTTTAACCTAACAAGTAGATACATTGATGACATACTGAACTTCGATAATCCATACTTTGAACAATATATTCACAATATCTATCCAAGAGAACTAGTCTTAAATAAATCGTGTCAATCAAATATAGATGCTGCATTTTTAGACTTACATCTAACTATTAATAATAATATGATAAAAACAAGTTTATACGACAAACGGGACGACTTTAACTTTGAAATTGTGAATTTTCCTTTCCTAGATGGTAACATCCCTAAAGGTCCTTCCTATGGTATTTACATTTCGCAGTTGGTACGATACGCTAGAGCATGTTCTTGTGTTAAAGATTTTAATGATCGTAATCGTTTATTAACTAAGAAATTGTTAAAACAAGGTTTTTTGTATCATAACCTTTGGCGTAAATTCGCTAAATTTCACTCTAAATATAGTGATTTAATTTCAAAATATAATGTTTCTTTAAAATGGCATTTAACTAATGGAATTTCACAACCATCATTTTATGGAGATGTTTTGAAGCGTGTTCGCAAATGTAAATATCTTAAAGCAAATGCTAGTAATACACTTTTTAATTTAATTAGCTCCTTTTTATCAAAGGGATATGATACTGATGTACTTAAAAACACATGCTTGTTAGTTTTTGATTCACTATATCTTTCTTCTCTTAAAATTTGGGATAATTAATGTAATGACAATTTTATATGTTTGCTTCTATATTGTTCGATAAGCATAGCTGGTTTTATTAGTAAGTCTAGTATACAGTACAGTCGCTTTAATAATATTTAATTTCGTTGATAATTCGATTATTTAGTACAGTCCCTTTAATAATGCTTAATTTTGTTACTGGTGACGTCATCGTGTCTTCCCTCCTAAATACGTCATCGCTACGAACAACCGACACTGTTTTAGCTACATGATAGGTACATGTACTCCAGTTTATATCGGTCAACTTTATTCATAATTATTTTTTCTCTGATGGTAGTTTCTTGATCAATTTATTTTTAAGCTTCGTTTTATTTATTTCGAATTAGTCACATAAACAATCTAGTAGGTAATTTGGATCTTTTACACCCAATATTGCTGCTTCTTCCTGTAGGTGCGCGATGATGATCTGAAATATTAACTATATGATGCTATATTCTGAAATCTTTTTTTGTATAAAGAAGGGATGTAGTTGATGCGTGTTAGTAATTTCATTTAATCGTGCCTCAAAAAGTTGTAACTCTGTTGCTCTGGTCTCCTTCCTACCATTGAGTAATTAAATAGTAATTCAAATGAATGCGTTTTAATTCCCTTTTATTACTGTTTAATTTTATTTGCAATGCTATGAGGTTAAATTTTATTTACACTTATATGTATC